>JAJQKJ010000610.1:0-81161 GCA_029574335.1 Rana kukunoris | reverse complement strand
CGACGTACTTAGATGTGTCTGTTTTAATCAACCATGTGAGTTACTAAATGTTGTACCTTCATTAAATGTAACCATATTGCTACACTAAGGCCGCGTTCACACGAGGAGACATATCCGATGAAAACGGTCCGACCGTTTTTCATCGGACATGTCTCCTGGGAGATTTTGGTCCGATGTGTGTACACACGATCAAACCAAAATCCCCACGGACAGACAGGCGCGGTGACGTGGCGGTGACATTGACGCCGCCACGTCAGCAAACCAGGAAGTAAAATGCTTCCACGCATGCATCAAATCCATTCGATGCATACGGGAGATTTCGGTCCGATGGTTAGGCATACTAACCAGCGGACATGTCCGACGGACAGGTTTCCAGCGGACAAGTTTTAAAACATGTTTTTAAACTTTTGTCCGCTGGAAACCTGTCCGCTAGGCCGTACCACACGATCAGATATGTCTGCTGAAACTGGTCTGCGGACCAGTTTCAGGGGACATGTTCGATCGTGTGTACGCGGCCTTAGAGGCGCCTCTCTTTTCTTTTATACTCTGTAGTTCCTGCTGGATTTTGCTTTGAATCCCCTTGTGGAGGCTTCCATTTGTGGATGGACATTTTATGGTTACACAACTTATCACATTGATATGATCTTTTTATATGGACTATAAACTGAAGGATTTATGAATAAATGGTTGTGGAACGAATCATCTGAGTTTCCATTATTTCCTATGGGGAAATTTGCCTTAACCACTTCATTACTGGGCACATAAACCCCCTTCGTTCCCAGGCGAAATTTCAGCTTCCGGCACTGCGTCGCTTTAACTGACATTTGCGTGGTCGTGCGACGTGGCTCCCAAACAAAATTGGCGTCCTTTTTTCCCCACAAATAGAGCTTTATTTTGGTGGTATTTGATCACCTCTGCGGTTTTTATTTTTTTGCGCTATAAACAAAAAAAGAGCGACAATTTAAAATATATATATATATTTTTTACTTGTTGCTATAATAAATATCCATTTTTTTTTAAAAAAAAAATATTTTTTTTTTCACAGTTAAGGCCGATACGTATTTTTCGACGTATTTTTGAAAAAAAAAAAAAAAAATCGCAATAAGCGACTGGTTTGCGCAAAAGTTTTAGCGCCTACAAAATGGGGAACAGAATTATGATTTTTTTTATTATTATTTTTTTTACTAGTAATGGCGGCGATCTGCGATTTTTATTGCGACTGCGATATTGCGGCGGTCATATCGGACACTTTTGACACAAATCTGGGACCATTCACATTTATACAGCGATCAGTGATATAAAAATGCACTAATTACTGTATGAATGTGACTGCAGGGAAGGGGTTAACACTAAGGGGTGAGGAAGGGGTTAAATGTATTGCCTGGGTGTGTTCTAACTGTGTGTGGGGAGGGGGGTGACTGGGGGAGGTGACCGATGCTGTGTCCCTATGTAAAGAGACACAGATCGTTCTCCTCTCCGCTGACAGCACGTGGAGCTCTGTGTTTACACACAGAGCTCCACGTCCCTGCTGTCATCTGTTCGGTTTCCCGCCGATCGCATGTACCCGACGGACATCGCGGCCGCCAGGTACATGCATCGGATCCCCAGCGATGCGGCGGGACAGTGTTTACCCGCCGCGCGCCACCCAGTGGCGCGCGCGGGTAATGCACACAAATCACATCCAAAGACGTCAAGTTGGCGCCTCAGATCCGCGCTGTTGACGTATTATGTCAATAGCGCGGGTCTGAAGTGGTTAATATACAAGTGCTTTGGATTACAAGCATGTTTCTGGAACTAATTATGCTCACAATCCAAGGTTTTACCGTATTATATTTTTGTTCTTGGATTTAGATATCCTTTAATTTCACAAATTGAGAGGGGTAATGCAGATTATATTTGTTAGATATCTTGTTAGACCGAAAACATAAAAGAAAAGTGAGCTGTGGCTTAATCTCTTTCCTTACAACCCATTATTAGTGGAATGGCAGTTTAAGCATTATTACATTTTCCATAAAACCTCATATCAGTCGTTGGTAAATATTGTCTCTGAGCAAACATAGAATCGGTCCGTTGCCTTACATGACAACTGATGACTGTTGTTGAGTGTTTATTTCTAACAGGATTAGTACCCTGCAGCACCTACCAGCTTACTTATTATGGTGGCTCCAAATAGAACCAAAAAATACACTGGGATTGATTTACTAAGGGGATAGAAGTGGACTGCCTAGCAAACTGGAGGTTCACTTTGCAAAGCAGATCTTAGTGAGGAAGATGATGTCTGTAGTACATCACACTTTTAAGGGTTACTAAAGGAAAACATTTTTTTTGCTGAAATGACTGTTTACAGGTATAGAGACATAAAAGTTATCTGATTCCTTTTCAAAATGATTAAAAAAAATAGATAAAAATCAATCATATAATGTGCCTGCAGGTTAGTTTCACTTTTGAACTGGCTTCATGTTTCTGTGAAGTAGAAATAGACACACAGAACAAAAACAAACAAATCCAGGGCAGTGTTTTGTTTTTAAAATTAATCTGATTGGTTCTGGGAATTTTTAGACACACATTAATGACAGCTTAGACCACCGTGAGAAAGCTCCCAGCACTGTGGTTATAAGGAAACAGACAAGCAGGAAGTGTGGAGATCAGAGCAGGATTACAGCAACTTCAAAGCAAAAACGAACAATAAGGACATGAAACCAGTACTGCAGTAAGGTAACGGAAGCTATTTAGCTAAAAAAAAAAAAAAAATCCTTTAGTGATCCTTTAAATACCCAACCATGTGGTATTCAAAGTAAGCAGGTCATCATCTTATTCACTTTGCAGATTTGAGGCCTGGTTCACACTGGTACGATTTGAGATGTCAAATCGCATCTCAAATCGGCGGCATTTGCCAGGAGTGGCACCATCCTAATGGTGCGACGCCGCACCTGCGGCGCTGCACCGATTTTAAAAAGTAGTTCCTGTACTACTTTTTTGCGATTTGGGGCAGCGATTTACATTGACATTTGTGCAGAAACCTGCACAGATGTCTCTGTAATCGCGGCCCGAAATTGGGACTGACAGCGGGAGTGAAATTGTGCGAGTTCAGCTGAACTCGCACGGCTTCACTCCCGCAGCCCAGTGTGGGCTAACATTCATTTATAAGGGAAGTATTATTTTAACACATGCTTGATGTGTTTAAAAACACAAAAAAAATAAACGAGGAAAAACTTTTTTTACAGTTTTAAAAGAGGCCATTGTCAATGTATATATTTCCACAGTCATCTTCCAGGACAGCCATTGTTGAGAGATTATTGGTTCTTCCCTCTATAGGAAAGATAAGCCAAGCCCCCATTTATTTTGTGTTTCTTACCATCCAGCAGTGACACCAAAATATTTGTTTTCTGTTTGACCAAAAAATGATTGAGTCAGTGCCCCCCCCCCCCCCTTTGGTCCTAGATTCGCTGTGGCCTATCTGGATTTTAGAATGGAGGAGTATTTATTTTTTAGCTATTAATGTCTTTGCGACAACTCCTGAAGCCCCAAACATTGGCTTCTTCTGTCTTGTCTCTTAAGCTGATGTTTTGATTGTTTACAACTGAAGGTTCTCAGATAGCCAGTGCGTTTGGTGCCATATTTTTAGTCCAGTGCTTCTCTCAGAACGCTGATGTCCTTTCTGGATAGATCCTACAAACATCTCGTTGGAGGATATTGAGGACCGTTACAGGCTGTTTATGCTACTAAAGTAAACTGAATCCTGTGTAGCTAGAAGTTTGGGAAGACAGGCTGGCCTGACATTTAGTTCAAGAAAAACATTCTGAGCAAGTGGTAGAATTGACATATGTGGTATTTAAAGAGGAAGTAAACCCCCACAATTTTTTTTGAAAAACAACCCTGCAAGAGAAAGGTATAGCATACTAGCTCATTATGTAACACTTACCTCCGATCGAACGAAGCCCCCCGTAGTCCACCTCGGTCCTGTTTCCTCCGAGCTTCTTCCTGTTATCCCCGAAGCGTGATGACGTCGCTACCGCGCATGCACGGGAATATGGTATTAACCCTGTTATGCTATTCCAAAAAAAGGCACGCTCAGTGCGCCTGCGCCGTTGTCTATGGCACGCATGCGCCGTAGACATCAGTGCATTCCTTACTGCAAATATTTCCTTGACCTTGTAGGTTAAGGAGATATTTCTTGCATCTACAGGTAAGCCTAGATTAAGGTGAAAGGGCGGGCTTACAACCACTTTAAAGCCTAGTACACACGTGCCGAATGTCGGGTAGCATCAGCCTGTTCAATAGAAACCACCGACATTTGGCCTGTGTGTATGGCGGCTTGACCGGAAAAGGTCCGCTGACCGACTCCTGATTAGCTCTCAGCCAATGGCCAATCACACACTGTGTACATTCATAAAGAATTGTTAACATTCTATGAAGAACAGTAAACCGTTTGTGATGAAACAGGAAGCCTTGGTACAGAGCACTTTCTATGCATTCATTTAGTGCAAAGAAGGGGACTGGGGATATTTGTCCCTTTCTTTTTCTCAAAAGTAACACATTAGGGATCTGTTTAGACCGCTGAACTCTAATCAAAGCCTCCCAACAGGGGTGTTAAAATATATAAGATTGTGCAAAAATAATTAAAACAAAGTAGTAACAAATAAAAGTTAGAAAAGGGCATAATTAAGGGATGATTGGATTATTTATGTGGTTGGAGCCACCTGGAGATGCATGCAGGCAACTGTTGTCACTCCATGGGGATCCAGTGTCTGTATAAACACAGTGGCAGGTCCTAATTTGACAGGAGTAAGTGACCCCGAATGCACACTGTGTTCAGGTCACATACCTGTGCATCTGTCAAATTAGGACCTGCAACTGTTTGTATAGCCGCTGTGTCCTCATAGAGCAGTGGCGGCTGGTGTTCAATATTCTTGGAGCGGGGGGCAGCCTACGGCCCCCAACCCAGCTAGCCAACCACCCCCCACCACTGGCACTCCATCACCGCTTGCCCCCCCCTATCTCTCGATCGAACGCCCCCTTGCCCGCCAGCCCCGCACTTACCACATCCAGGTCTTGTTTTCGGCTTAAAACGGTTGATTTTATTCAAGGAACCGCCCAACTTTCAACCCGTGTGCACAGCTGTTTTTTGGCCACCCCCCTGTCAGAGTACAATGGCACAACCAGCGAGATTGCCACACTAACATTGCATGTGTTAGTACAGCCATCTCTCAGTTTCTTTTTTGTTCAGCCTGCTGGGTTGAACAAAAAAAAACATACTGTAGTGTGTACCCAGCTTAATATTCACTAGATGAATAAGAGATACAATATATTGTCAAAAGTATTGGAACACCTGCCTTTACACGCACATGAACTTTAATGGCATTCCAGTCTTAGTGCGCAGGGGTTCACTATTGAGTTGGCGCGCCCTTTGCAGCAGTTTTAAATCTGTTCCTCCACCCCAAGCTCGCTCATCTATGTCTTTATGGACCTTGCACAGTCATGTTGGAACAGGAAGGGGCCATCCCCAAACTGTTCCAACAGGGCAATAACTTCTACGCAGGAAGTGGAAAACTTGCAAAAAGTCTTAAGCATATTAATTGGGTGGGCGACTTTCATCACTGAAACCTCAAAGCCCAAAATGTCCCAGAGGTAAAAATATAAAACTCCTATTACAAAAAGTACGCTTTTCCGAACCAAAATTCTTGAACCTGACCGTTAGGCATATTTACTCTAGATTGATACTACATGCATCCATAATATATCTGCTGGTCATTTTACTTGGCTGCAATATTAGATGTGCAGATAGTGTAAGATTATGAAGGGTTTTAAAAAAAGAAAATCTCCAGGATTTTCTAAGCCTTTTAATGGTATGATTAAGACAACAGAAAACTGGGTCTACATGAAGTGATAATATCTCTTACCAGCAAATCAAGCTATTGGAAGTGGAAATCTCTTTAAAATAATGAGTGGACTACCAGTGTGTATTATAAAGGGTTGGGATTATAGAGAGCAACAGACAGACCTGTAATTACAGCAATAAATAAGCAATAAACTACTTACTTTCAGGCATTAAAAAACAATTATCCATATTGGATTTCAGGCTATTATTACAAGGATTACTGTCCATATTTATCAATTTACTAATCTAAATACATGCTGATTGTGTTATCTGAGCAAAAAATGTAGACCCATCCTTAATGGGGGTATACCTTCCAACATTTTCAAATGGGAATGAGGGACACCTACTAGCAAATGTATGTAGGCATAGGACACGCCCCCTCTCACACACAGGGGGCGTGGGAATTAACCAAATAAAAAAGTTAATTGAATCAAGTGCTTT
Organism: Rana kukunoris; assembly: GCA_029574335.1. Classification (NCBI taxonomy): domain Eukaryota; kingdom Metazoa; phylum Chordata; class Amphibia; order Anura; family Ranidae; genus Rana; species Rana kukunoris. Next base: position 74,842 of record JAJQKJ010000610.1, on the reverse strand, counting down.
TTTTTATCACTACTATTCCTTTATATCGGCTTATAAAAATTTACAAATGCGGCAATTTAGAAATTGAATAAAATGTTTAGCACTGGGAAACACTTTTTGAAAGATAAAAAATGCATTTTATGCATACAACTATATAGATCAGACCAAAATGAGTGACAAAAGGAGGGGGAAAGAGGGACATTGCTCTAAATCAGGACAGTCCCTCGAAATCAGGGACAGTTGGGAGCTATGGGGTAATCAGGATGAGAGTCAATGGGGATTATAAAAGTATAGTTAAAGTGGAGTTTCAGCCTTTTAATGTTTATTAAAAGTCAGCAGCTACAAAAAGTATAGCTACTGGCTTTTAATAAACAGACATTTACCTGTTCCACGGTCCAGCGATGCGGCTGCACGGAGCGTCGCTCCTCTCCCCGGCGCCTCCATTCACATTCTGGGCACCCGGCCATGACAGCTTTCGGCTTCACGGCCGGGCAAGCACTACACATGTGCGAGTCACACTGCTCTCCCGGAATGGACAGGCAATCTCCTGGGACCTGTCAAGTGTCCCAGGAGATTGCCTAGAGGGAGGGGCTGCCTAGGAGCAGAGGAGTCGTCGCCTAGGCAGTCCTTAGGTGGAAGTAGGAAGTGGGACGGAGGTCCCACTCCCCCCCCCCCCCCAAAAAAAAATGACATGCCCAAATGTTGCATGTAAGGGGGGCGAGGAGTGCTTAAAGCAGAAGTTCAACCTTTGGGTGGAACTCCGCTTTAATATAAAGGGATCAAGCATTGCATCCAAACTGAATTTAACACAGTTGGGAGGTACAGTATATACTGGGACTTTTAGGGTGCTGTTTTTTTTTTAATTATACGGCATCAATAAAAAAAACAATTCCTATTTAATTAAATAATAAGAAATAAATCATATCTTAAGAGCAAAGTGTGCATCTTAAATATCGAGGCAGCTTCCCCAAAAATTTCAAATATTACCCTAGTTCTTTTGTGGTAATAGGGGAGCAGTATTTTTCCAAAACATTTCACATTGCTTCCTCAGGAGAAAGATGAAAATTATTCTAGATTAACGTATTATATATATATATATATATTTATATATATATATATATATAAAATTATATATCAGATACCGACTGCCCAGAATAAACAGGAGCAATACTCCAAAATATGGCTCCATTGGAACAGGTTTGTGTTCTCTGATGAAGACAGGGCTTTCATTGGCTCTGCTCTTGCTGGTCCAGCAACTTCCCCCAAATTTTTTTTTCCCCCCCAATGTCTTCCTCTACTCTTCTAAAGAGTACACACGGTATGGAAATCAGAAGGGGATTGTCGTTTGACAGGCTGTTGTCCAAAATTCTTACCATTAGTTGGCTCCTTTAGACAATTGTTTTGCAATTTTCGGCCAACAAATGTTGGACAGGCTGGTAAATTTTTGGTTAAGGACGGCTCCACGTCTAATTTTCGGATGGTCAGTACACAAATCCGTCACACAGTCGAAAGTTCAAGCTCGAATGCGTGGAATCAAGGAACGACTGTGAAGAGTTTGGTCTTGTAAACTGCCGCTCGTAATCTAGAATTAATATTTGTGATGCAGCAATTGATAAAATGTCAAAATTCTCATCTTCTTTAATGGGATAATAATGAAGCTGCTTTGCATGTAGTTATGTCAAACATATTTTAAAAGGCATTGGTGTTGTACGATATGAAAATCGCAAATCAATGTTCACCAAACTTCTACTAACACGAAATTAGCAGAAGGGGCACAAAGGGTGGGCTTGAGAAATTAACTTCCTCTTTATGCACTCATAGTACATAACTACGTTCGTGTTTGTCAAAACGACAATTTGTGTACCGTTAGCATGCAAGACAAGATCCTGCACACTCCCTTTTGCCAAAGATCAGAAGCTCGCTCGTCCAACAAGCGTACCGTGTACCGAGGCTTTACTCTCTTACTATCCCTTACCCCCTCTTGCTCTCTGTATAAAGCAAAAACGCTGTGCTGCGGTTTTTATTGTGCAAGGGGGAGAGCCGCACACTGGGAAATCTCCCTATTACATTTTATAGACTCCTGCAGGTCTTCCCTCCACTAGATTTTAGTTAGGGGTAGCAGAGTAAAAGGGAGCTGAATACAAATGAACGCCACACTTTTCAGATAATATTTTCTAAAAAGAATTTTATCATTTTCCTTCCACTTCACAATTATGTGCCATTTTGTGTTGGTCTATGACATAAAATATTTTGATTGTAATTGTAACATAACAAAATGTGTTACATTTTGAGGGGTATGAATATTTTTTCAAGGCACTGTACAGCAGATACTTAGATCTAGCAATATCCAGAGACACTAAAACGTGAACAGATTCTTGTATTCTATTCATACAAATTGCATAGGAACACCCAGGTAAAGGTTAACTGCTGTATTCCATGGCAGAAAAACATGACAATAGACTCCATCAAGGAGAGGAGCATAGAATTCCCACACAAACATTGGGGCTTGGTGCAGCCCTTCCTTTATATCCCCCAATGAGTATGTTGGTCACAGTGCATTAAGGGTTCCCCTGCACATGTGTTGTGGGTTTGCAATAGAGATCTCAACCCCTGCATACATGATGGCCACTTCCAGTCAAGAGGAAACCAATCTGGTAAGAGAGAAGGCAATCTTGCTGTCAAAAGAGTTTACAAAGTACAGTGCTGGTGAGGGGGTTGGTCAGGCTGCATCTCCCCTGACAAATCAGCACCCAAGATGCTTGCCTATACCGGGAGCTGCCAACAGGTTGTCTACCTATCTTTAGAACAAGGAACTGGAAGCCTATCATCCACTCATTTCAGCCATCTTTAATCCCTTCACGGCTTAAGGCTTACATCAGTGTCAGCGGGTGCTTTTACACACACTACAAACAAATGGTTACTGCTTTTACACACACACACACACACACACACTGCAGGTGGGAGCAGCTCCTGGGAACATGTGTACTGTAGAAGCGCTGACTGGCAGCTTCCTTGTGCACAACCACCCAAAAACTTCCACAGCACTGTGACAGACTGCCCCCCCCCCCCCCCCCACATGCAATCTCCCCTGTCATGTTTCCTGGGCTCTGCTATCCCACGTGTATGACTGGGATCGACCATTGTGGAAGTTGCTGGGTAGGGCGGAGGGAGGTCGGCAAACATCTATTCGCTGATCCTCCCTCTGGTAAATGAACTAAGAAGCCACATGTATTAAGTCACGTCGTGGTTCAGAGTTGTCATTCCCCAGCTGGGTAAGCAGTAATTGAGCATGATCTGTACACAGTTTGTGACGGATTGAGAACAATAATTATAGGGCTATTAGTCACATTTAACTCTAAGGCCGCGTACACATGGAGGGACATATCCGATGGAAACAGTCCTCGGACCGTTTTCATCGGATATGTCTGCTGGGCTATTTTGGTCCGATAGCGTGTACACACCATCGGATCAAAATTCCTGCCGACAGACAGCGCGGCGACGTTGACGCCGCCACGTCACCGCACCAGGAAGAAAAACAACTTCCACGCATGCGTCGCATCCATACAACGCTTGTGCGGGAGGATATGTCCGCTGGTGAGTGTACTGACCAGCGGACATATCCGACGGACATGTCTCCGGCGGACAAATTTTAAAGCATGCTTTAAAATTTGTCCGCCGGACAAATCTGTCCGCTAGCCCATACACACGATTGGATTTGTCTGCTGAACTGGTCCGTCGGACCATTTCCAGCGGACAAATTCGATCGTGTGTACGCAGCCTAAAAGGATGACCTATAAGAACTTGTAAAGCTTTACCTATAAAAAATAAATAAAAAATTGTGTACCGAAGTTTGTCACCACTCCATTAGGTGCACCTAATTTCCAAACGTGAGATACCTGGTGTTTATTTACCTGTGAAACTTCATATTTTGTGAGGAAGTCAGGCTTTCTCACTACCATAAAAGCGATCAGGCAGCTGTAGAACCAACCAGATCATTTTTGTTGAACAGTTGATGATCAATGGCTGAAAAAAAATTAGACCAAGCTCATTGCTGCAGCCACATTTTTGATAACAGGCATTATCTGTACTTGATGAAAATGTTCTTAGCCCAACACAAACTCGAATGCACACATCACATCTAAGAAGTGGTAAGGTGCAATAAATTGCATTTTTGGTCTTGGGTTGAGGTATCCTTTAAAGGGGACTGTAAAGACCAAAAAATATTTTCCTCTTAAATTAAAGTCTGACAGTAGCTGATAAAGTAAAAAGTAATGTTTTGCATTATAACTAGTTTGATACCTGTTAAAATCAAGCTGTTTTATTCACCTCCGTCACTCCTGAATCGTTATTCTCACTGACTTCCTGGTTTGCGGTACGCATTCATTCTTGCTACATCACGGCCTAATGGGAACTACAGTTCCCATTAGGCTTAGCCTCCATGCCCGTGAGGGATAAGAGCATCTTCACGCAGGGCTGTAGTCATAGGGAGGGGGTGAGCACATTCTGCTTTCCACCATGCAAAACGGCTCAGGTGCTGGTGGAAAGCAAGAAGAGGAGAGACAGGAAATGGCATTTTCAAACCTGGATTACTGTACTTTGGAGGTCAAAAGGAAAAACGAGGTAAGTGATATTAAAATGCTCTAGCTTACAGCAATCAAATGATCTAATAAAAAACGAACCTTTAGTGTTCCTTTAAGCACTCTTACGACCCCATCCTGCAGTTAAAGTTCATGCTTCAATAGATACAGGAAGTGAGGCATGCATATTGCACTTTGACACAAGTACCTGGGTTCAATTGTAATTGCATCTTTTCCTCCAGACAGATTCACTTTTTTGGCTTTGTACCTTGCCCACCCCAACACCTGAAGGAAGAATAATCTTTATTCAAAAAAATATTCTGGTATAAAAGATTTAAAATGTTATGAATAATATTAACATTTTTCACAGCTATTAAATACAAAAATTATGTTAAAAAAAAAAAAAAAAAGTATAAAAAACATTTAGTAAATAATAGGAGGTATTTTTGATAAGCATTAAAACTCATCCATAACTTTGTGCAGTAACAATTTTCTGTGCATAACACTTAACGTGTTACATTGTAGCAATTATGAGGACTTAACACGTTTTTCAAAGAAGATTCTTTTCTACGACGACGCACCAGTTGGAATGGTCATAAAATGTGCTTACAACAAGGAGTTCAGGAATATATTGTTCTATGAGATCACCAAGTTCATTCTGTTTAAATATGTGATAATATCGAAGATAGTCTGTATTTTCGATTGTGGGGATCTGCTGATCATTTGTACATTTAGTGTCAGAGTTTGAACACAGTTTCATATCAATTGGTCCATTGCAATTAGATTTCAGATCTGGTAACGGAACATTACCAAGTTCTTTGATTATTTCTCCACCAAGTTCTACATTGGAAGATGTGCAATAACTTTTGTTAGCAAGTGGAAATGTAAAGAACTCTTTGCGTTGGTTAGTATTATTATCCAGGTCCTGTATGTATTTTGGTAGAAGGTCACCAATTTGTTTTACGAAATGAGGTTTGGACAATCTAGGTGGATGCAAGTTTGCAGATTTTCCGAATTCAGTGCAATAGTTGTACAGTCTACATAGAATGCTTCCATTCTTCTGGTCACTGCTTACATACATACTGCTTCTATCCAGTCCTGATTCTAGGGACCGTGTTAAACATCTTGATGAATGGAGGCTACTTTTAAATGTTAAAGGCATTCTATCAACAAATGAAGAATGTTTAGTCCTACTATTTGGAAGCATATTGCTGTGAACCCTACTCAAAGGATTGATCAGTGGTAGGTTCTTGTAATCTGGTTCAGTCAGGTCCTTCCTTTTTTCTGAAGCCTTTTGTGGCTCCCTATTCCATGGTATTAGCAAGTCTTGCTTCTCAAATGTCCTCCTTTTCTGTTCCATTGCCCATACATATATCATCATCCGTCCACCAACTCTCAAAATCCGAGCCATCTCTTTAATAGCTCGTATGCGGCGCTCCTTGGTTGAAAAATGATGGATTACTGAAAAAAAAAAAAAAAGTTAAAAAATGTTTGCTAGGTCATAAAAATGCCAAACAATAAAAATTCTAGAACATTTTTATATACACTGTAACAGTGTGTGGATTTTTTCATTATACTTAATTTTTAGTTTATGTTGCTGCTTGCTCTGGGTTGCAAGAAATAATATTGGTTGACTCCATCAATACAGTGTTGACGGGGAGGAATCCCTCCAATCCATCCCACGATCCATTGTATTCTCCTGACCTTGGAGAGGTTTTCCTTTTAAGGCTGACAACACTACATCTGCTAAAGTGAAATCCTGTATCCTTACAGTCAGGCTAATTCATGCCCTAAAAGAGGGATGTACCAATGCAAATACCTTTTAAAACATGAGCAAAATATACAAAAATTTAAATTGTGTAAAAGGTAAATCACAAAATCTGAATTTATAAAAAAAAAAAAAAAGAACCTTTTAAAATAAACAAACCAAGCAAAACAAAATTATTAAAATGTATCAATCAATACAAAAAAAATACTGTAAATAACGTCAAATAACGTCACTAGGGTTGAACCGATACCACTTTAGGAACAAGTAAAAATACCAATACTTTTTTCATGTACTCGCCGATACCAATTACCAACACTTTTTTAATGTCATGCGACATTGGCACCAATATGCACCACTGATGGTTACCAAAAAGTGGCACTGATGGGGCATGGACTGTGTCAGTTTTTTTTTATTTAAATTAAATTTTTTACAATTTCGTTATTTTTTTTACAATGCTTTCTTTTGGAGGAAGGGGGGGGGGAGTGGACAGTGTCAGTTTTTTTTTTTTTTATTTACAATTTAACGGAAATATTTATTTAAAACAAATATATATATATATATATATAAAAAATATATTTAATTATCAGCCCTGTCGGGGGGTGGCTAAAAGGACCCCTGATATCTCACCTTTGAGACAGGGAAAGGAACTGAGGACACACATTCCCCAGTCCCTTTCTCTGCAGCCTCAGCTGCACTAAAGATGAATGGACATGAGACAGAGGCTCCTCCTCATTCATAAACTGAGACCTCATCACCAGTTACGATGCTCAGTTATGATTGGACAGTCAGTAATCACTGGTAAATGAGAGATCCAGGATAAGGGTGGACCCGGAGGAGCCAGAGAGGACACAGGAGGACCTGGAGGAGGACTGGAAGAGGCGACACAGGAACAATGAGATCCAGGGACAGTCGGGGGTGATCGGTGTGGCAGTGGGGACAGTTACAAGCACCTATCTCCCTGACAGCCACAGGAGGGAGAGGTGGAGAAGCGGCTGTCAGAAAAGCTATACTGTACAGGGAGATCAGTGCTTGTAACTCCCCCCACTGCCACACCGATCATCTGTGATGCTGCCCAGGAATCGGGTCAAGAATTGGAGCATTTGCAGGATTACAAGTACTCCTGCAAATCCACGAGAAGTTAAATTAACATTACAATAGTGGATAAGGACATCCTTCCAACTGAATGTGCATTGCTGAAATTATAAAAAGAAAAAAAAAAAATGCACACATGTAATATCAAGGAAAGGCAAAAGTCATGAATATGTAAATTTAAAGGCAATCATATAAATGTGTTGTCTTTTTGTTTTGGATGCAGTTTTAAAGAAAAATTTACAATCCTTACAATTTTGGTTATAACAATAACAAAAGAGGTCTCAAATATGATTCTGCTTCTAAGGCCGGATTCACACCTATGCAGGTTGCGGGTTGCATATTTCAGGTGCATTTTGCGCTTTTCAATACTAGTCTTTGATCCATTGAAGTCTATGGAACCAAAAACCAGAAAAAATTTCCATAAAAAAGGCACAGATGTGAACGTGACCCATAGGAAACAATGTTAAATGGTCTGTAGTGTGTTTCTGCAAAACTGAAAATGCACTAAAAAAAATGCATAGGTGTGAACCAGGCCTAAAGCCTGCTATATAAATGACTACAACACCGTGCTCTATGCTAAATAAATCAATCAGTATACAGAGAACATAGCAATTTTGTTGTCACTACAATTGATTCTACCATCTAAGCTCAAAGCTTGGACAGAGCAATCTTGGTTGCCAGCTATTGTTTTTAGGCAGTTACGGCACCTACGGCTGTACGAATTACCAGAATAACCTGAATAACCAAACCAGCTAAATTGTTTGTCACCTGGCTCAGCTTTTTAAATCAACATTTGTTGAGCCAGGTGGCATCAGCTGAAATGGGAGCAATCTATGGGGACCTAAAAGGATAGGTTTACCTTTGGAACATGTTACATTATCAACACATTTTTAGTGTGGAACATGTAACAGGTTCCAGCATCTGTGCCTCTCCCCCCAAATCCCCCCTCTCTGACAGCAGGCAGGGGATCTTCTCCCCGCATCTGCTGTCACAATTTTAAAATAGCTTCCTGTAAATCAATGCCTACAAGTACTGCCAGCTATTGCGGTTGATGGTTTGTAGTTCCCAATGAACTATGAGGGTGTTGGTGAGCGCTATCATAGTCCATTGATCTTCCTGCTCTCAGGTACCTGCTTGTCCATACCAGGTAGACAGCTATCCTGAGAGCCTGAGATTTCACCTGCAATCTGCTGATCGTGGATGCAATGCTCTGCAGGCTCCTTAGATAATAAAAAATAAATGCATTCTTTTATTTTACCTACAAACAAATGTGCATATATTTTTATTATTTATTTAACAGGTGAACCTATCCATTAAGGGTTTCAGACAGCAAACTCATCCCTGTACAAAATGTTTTTATTTCAAGAGATGAACCTTCATTAATCAGTTAGAATCCTTTAAACAATAGGTCCTATGCACCTACTGTATTATATACTGTATGTCTACTGCCTCAGTACCTTACCAGATATAGAGAGAACAGCATCAAAGGCGCCATCGCGGTATGGCAGCTGGAGTCCATTACACACCATTACTTCAAAATTTCGGTTTCTTGCGGCCTCTGCCAGTGGTAAGCAGTAATCAGATCCAATTTTAAAAGTCTGACTGTTGATATGCAGATATTTCCCATTTCCACAGCCTGAAATCATATTAAAATTCATTACTGTACTAGGACATGTTGCATATAAAATAAATACATTTGATATATAAAAGATACTGGAAAATTGCAGCGTGTGTAGGTTTTGGGTAGAGTGGACTAATAAAGTTTAAAGTGGTTCTAAATGCAGGATATTTTTTACCTTAACCACTTGCCGACCAGCTACCGTCGTCATACTGCGGCAGGTTGGCACGGCTGCGCGAATCGCAGTAGGTGTACGTCGGCCGATTTAAAAAATGATAGGCGGTGCGGCGCTGGAGCCGATGCATGTGGCCAGCGGCCGCAATGTCCGCTAGCCACCCACGATCACTCCTCAGAGAGCCAGAATGAGTATCTCTCAATGTAAACAGACAGATCCCTGTTCCGATATAGGGAAGTAGAGAGATCTGCTGTTCCTAGCAATCAAGAACAGCGATCTCTCTCCTCCTCCAGTCAGTACACTCCCCTAACAGTCAGGCCGCGTACACACGAGGAGATATATCCGATGAAAACGGTCCGATGAAAACGGTCCGACAGACCGATTTCATCGGATATGTCTCCTGGAGATTTTGGTCTGATGTGTATACACACAATCAAACCAAAATCCCCGCGGACGGACAGCGCGGTGACGTTGACGCCGCCACGTCACCAAACCAGGACGTAAAATACTTCCACGCATGCCTCGAATCCATTCGGCGCATGCGGGGGATTTATGTCCGCTGGTTAGGCATACTAACCAGCGGACATGTCGGACAGATGGGTTTCCAGCAGACAAGTTTTAAAGCATGCTTTAAAACTTTTGTCTGCTGGAAACCTGTCTGCTAGCCCGTACACACGATCGAATATGTCCGCTGAAACTGGTCTGCAGACCAGTTTCAGCAGATATATTTGATCGTGTGTACGCGGCCTCAGAAACACCTCCCTAGGGAACACTTAACCCCTTGATCGCCCCCCTAATGTTAACCCCTTTCCTGGCAGTGACATTTATATAGTAATCAGTGGCTATTTGTAGCTCTGTTCGCTGTATAAATGTCACTGGTCTCAAAAAAGTGTCAGAAGTGTCCAGTCTGTCCACCGAAATGTCGCAGTCCCACAAAAAAAAAAATCTCAGTTCGCTGCCATTACCAGTGTTACATTGAAATGAGCCGTGACCCCATGCAAATGAAGGGCCGGCCTGCTCGCGCATGTTCACAACTCGGGAACGGCGCAATCAGTGAAATTGGAAGTGGACTAGGGCAACTTAGTGAACTACGCAGACAGCATAGATAGACACAAACGCACTTCCTTTGCAAAAGTACATCCCTTTGTATCCCTTCCTATACAGCAAGGTGCTTTTGTTCTGTTGTTTATTAGCGTTTGTTTGTTTGTTTGTGACGTGTCTTTGAGATATTTGGGGACTGTTTTGCAGAGTGATTTTTGTCTTTTATGTGTTTTCTTTGTTGTTATTTTGTTTAAATTATATTTTTGCTGGGAATTTTTTATTTTTGCTCTTCATTTTTTTTGTTTTTTCTGTTTGTGTATGATTTGGGAATGTGGGGGTGACATTCCTGCCGGAAAAGGGGTGTCACCCTCATTTGTGGTGGAGAAGTGATCCCCAGGTCCGTGTAAATGGTGTATGAATGTACAGTGACATAATTGGAGCCGTGGCATGGTGTTGCTGCTCACAAGTCCTGCATGGTGGGCTTGTGCCAATCCAATGTGATGAGGATGTGATGTGTCTGTGCTAGGGACCACAGTGGTGTGCATGCATGCATTCTCATTGTGCCATGATTAATGTGTGTGTTTAACGTGCAAAGATGCCTAATGTGAGCTGGCTTCTGGCTGCTCTTCCCTCAGAAGACGGGGTAGCCTTGGTTAGGGGGGTTCCGTATAGGAGTCATGAGATGGGGTCCCAGTGCATATGCAGAGTCACCCTGAAGGGATAAGACAGGAGGATGTTAGTAGTGCATGTGCCCCTTGTGATTTCAGCATCATGGGGGGGGGGGGGGGGACAGTCATGCCTGCCACCCATGTCACTCACCAACCAGCCAGCTGTCCCCATACATGTCCTGTTCGAAATCTGTGGGGATGGGGCTAGGATTGTATATGTAGCTGTCATGGGTGTCATGTGTTGGGCTGGTGTTGGGCTCCTGCAGGGTTGTGGTCAATTCCATGATGGCATGAGGGGTGAATCTGAAGATGCGAGACACCTCAGAATCACTCATGCCAAAGATGTCAATGCGTGTGTGATATATCAAGTGAAGAGTGAGGGGCTTGTATCAGATTAGATCAGGGCTGCTGTTAGATATCATGGGGCCCCGTACAGCCTACCTGGCAGGGCCCCCCTCAAATATATATATATTTATTTATTGTGAATTTTCTTTATATCTATATAAAGAAAATTCACAATAAATATACTAAAAATCATTCTTAGCGGACACACAGATAACCGAGAAGCTGTGTGAATTAGCCCTTTTTTTAAATAGTTTCCAACATTTTTGAACAAATATTTTATCTTTTTTTTTTTATAAATAATTTTATTTTACAATTTTTACAAATTATTTTTATACAATTTCCTATATATATATATATATATATATATATACAAGGGATTAAAACAATACAGGGTTTTATTTTTATATATTATCAAGGAAGCCGGTAGTTGTCTGCGTCTCTCCCTGCAACAGCTAAAAGTCGGCGGGAGGGTTTTCATCTACTCACAGGGCATCCTGTAATTGCCCCTCCTTCCCTCTGGTATTTGGGCCCCCCTGTGTGCCCGGGCCCCCTACAGGAGGACTGGTGGTCCCCCCTATCAGCGGCCCAGGATTAGATTATTATATCCATCAAGGTTTTAAAGGGCTATTGAAAGATAGTGAGACCGTGTTTGTAATTTGTATGTATGTATGTTATGTATGTTATGTATTGATGTATATATGTATGTATATTTTTTGTAAAAATGTTTCTTAAAGCAAAGAATTTTTTTTTTGTAAAAAAATAAAAAAAATCCTAAAAAAAAGTCAGTAGTATAGCTATGAGCATGGATGCCACTGGCATGTTGGCATACAGATTGTTGTGCAACACGTGTGACTCATCAGCTCCTCACTAACAGTGTTGCTTTCTCTGACATGTAGACGAACTGTCTAATTTTATACCACCTTTTATATGGTCTAATTTTAGACAGGCCGTGCAGCTGTTGCGCACAGCGCGTAGCCTGCGCTGCACCAACGTTCTTTTGTGGATCCCAGTAACTCCCTCATTAGCATATTTGAATAGCAAATCAATGGTGTGTCTAGCGCAGTTTTGCGCGGACGGATGAGCCTGTCTATCGAAATTACGCCGGACAAAAAAGAGATTTTTTAATACAGCTTACCTGTAAAATATTTTTCTTGGAGTACATCACGGGACACAGAGCAGCATATTCATTACTATATGGGTTATATGGAGTACCTTCAGGTGTGGACACTGGCAATCTCAAACAGGAAGTCCCCTCCCTATATAACCCCCTCCCATAGAGGAAGTACCTCAGTTTTGTAGCAAGCAGTATGCCTCCCAAAAATGTTCTCCAAAAGAGGGGTGGGAGCTCTGTGTCCCGTGATGTACTCCAAGAAAAAGATTTTACAGGTAAGCTGTATTAAAAAATCTCTTTTTCTTTCTCGTACATCACGGGACACAGAGCAGCATATTCATTACTATATGGGATGTCCGAAAGCAGTGCTTTAATGAGGGGAGGGAGACATCTTCCAAAAAAGGATTTAATTTAGAGGTATACTCAAATACTAGTAAATCCAACTTAAACAAGAAATGTAAATCTCAAATCTAAATCAAGGGAGCCCCCTCAGATCCTGAGGAGCTTGAATCGCGGCCTGTAGTACTGACTGCCCAAAGGCTGTATCCGCATTCCTTCTTACGTCCAATTGATAAAATTTTGTAAACATGTGGACTGACGACCACGTTGCTGCCTTGCATATTCGAGCCATAGAGATCTGATGATGTGCTGCCCAGGAGGTGCCCATGGCCCTGGTAGAATGGGCCTTTACCGACAAAGGAGGAGGCAACCTCTTCAAACCGCAGGCCTGAACATTTAATTGTTTAATCCATCTTGCGATGGTGGATCAAGCAGCTGCCTGACCCATCTTGGGCCCTTCCGGTAAAACGAACACCACATCTGTTTTCCGAACCTTCTCTGTAGCTTTAAGATAGGCCTTTATGGCCCTGACAATATCCAACGTATGCAGCAACCCCTCCTTTCTAGAGGTGGGTTTTGGAAGAAGGATGGAAGTACCACATCCTGGTTCAGGTGGAAACTGGATATAACCTTTGGTAGAAAGGAAGGATGAGGACGGAAACCCGCCCTATCCTTATGTAAAATGAGATATGGTTCCTTACAAGATAAGGCTGCCAATTCCGATACTCTCCTGGCCGAAACTATAGCGATCAGAAATACCGACTTTCTAGTCAGTAAACCCAAAGGTACCTCAGCCAACGGCTCAAAGGGTTGTTTCTGTAGAGTTGACAGAACAAGATTTAAGTCCCATGGACAAAGTGGTGATTTGACCGGAGGATTAACACGCAAGACTCCCTGTATGAAGGTCTTAACCAGCGAGTGGTCGGCCAGCGGCCTCTGAAACCACACTGATAAGGCTAAAATCTGTCCCTAGATCGTGCTTAATGCCAGGCCTTTATCCACTCCTAGCTGGAGAAAACTTAATACTCTATCAATGGTATACTTGCGGGAAAACCATCTTAGACTCATACCAGCCTACGTAGGCCCTCCAAACCCTGTAACAAATTACCCTGGAGGCCGGCTTTCTAGCCTTAATGAGGGTAGGGATTACCTGCCTAGACAGACCTCTACCCCTGAGAATCAGGGATTCAGCCGCCAGGCCGTCAAATTTAGACGCCGTAATGCAGGGTGGAGGATCAGGCCTTGTGAGAGTAGGTCTGGCCATAGAGGAAGAGTCCAAGGGCCTCCTGCTGCCAATTTCAGGACTAGTGAGTACCATGCCCTCCGGTACCAAGCTGGGGCTACCAGGATAACCGGCCTGTGCTATGATCCTGCGCAACAGGCGGGGTAGTAACTGCAGCGGGGGAAATGCCTATAGAAGTTATGATTGATGCCAAGGGCAAACCAACGCATCGGTTCCGCAGGCAATAGGGTCCCTCGTTCGAGACATGAACCTGTTTAGCTTCTTGTTGAATCCTGATGCCATGACGTCCACGTCTGGCACTCCCCATTTCTGGCAGATTGTCTGAAAGACCTGCGGATGCAGAGACCACTCCTCCCCCGGCGACAGGGTTTGGCGACTTAGGAAGTACGCCTGCAGGTTGTCCACCCCGGGAATGAATATCGCCGATATGCAGGGTACATAAACCTCTGCCCACCGAAAAACCAAGCTCATCTCTCTCTGAGTGGCTTGACTCTTGGTTCCCCCTTGGTGGTTCACATATATGCCACCGCTGTGGCATTGTCTGAATGAATTCTCACGAGGACCCCTGTAATCTGGATGTATATGCCAGGAGGGCTAGCCGAGCCGCTCCGATCTCCCAGATATTGATGGGCAGCTGCCTCTCCGCCTCTGCCCAAGTTCCTTGGCGAGTGAACTCGTTCAAGACCGCTCTCTAGCCTTCCAGACCACTTCTGTAGGACGCGAGTGTGAAGCGTGCGGTATATCGCCTCGAACATGGCCATTAGTTTGCCTAGTAATCGCATACATAGGCGAATAGTTGGTTCTCTTTTGCTTAGAACCAATTGAATCAATTTTTTGATAGCCTCGACCTTTACCAGGGGCAGGAACAACCCTTTTGCTGTTCTGTGTCTAATCTCATTGATCTTTTTTTTTTCTGTCTTTTTCCGAGATATTCCAACTGCTTTGTAGGTTGAAATGCTGATTTTTCCCCGGTTTAGGACCCAGCCGAACTTCTTAAGGTACTGAACCATGAGGGCTACTGCGCATTCCAGCCAAGGAAGCGAGTGATCTATGATTAAGAGGTCGTCCAGGTATGCTAGGACCAAGACCCCTTGGATCCTTAGATTGACTAGAATTGGAGCTAGGACCTTCGTGAATACCCGGGGGCCGTAGCCAGCCCGAAGGGGAGCGCCACGAATTGGAAGTGACGCTGTATCACTGCGAAGCGTAAAAAATCTTTGATGTGGCTGAAAGATTGGTACATGAAGGTAACCATCCTTTATGTCTATAGAAGCCAGAAAGTCGTCCTTCTGGAGTGTGGCGGCTGCTGACCGAACGGATTCCATCCCTTAGGTAAGCACTTAAACCTTTTAGGTCCAAAATTGGTCTGACATCGCCGATGGGCTTTGGTATGACAAACGGATTGGAATAGAGACCTAGCCCCTGTTCTTGGGCTGGTACCTCTACCATTATGCCCTGGTACAGCAGATGATCCAGTGCCGCCCGCATTGAGGCCTTCCTTGTGGAGGAAACTTTAGAAATTCTAATCTGTAGCCTGTGGCCACAGATGATCGGACCCCCTCTGTCGGGGATCGATACCATGGCCTCTTGCCCCCAGAGGCCTGTCCTTGCGATCCATTGTTAAAAGTTTGATCACGCAGGAGGCCCGATACTGCCTGGAATTTGAGGGCCCCGGAACAGGGGAGCTGCCCAGTAGTCTTTTGCATGGGGCTCGGCCGCCCAGTTCTTCAACCATAAGAGCCTTCTCATATGCACTAAAAATAGTGACAAACGAGACGCCTGCTGGATGGAGTCTTTTATAGCCTCTACCGCAAAGCACAGAGCTCTGGGAATATCCAATAACTCCTCTGCCTATTGGGCAGGGATGTCTTTAAGCATCTGTCTTGTCTGGTCCTTTAACGCCTGACAAACTCCAATTGCAGCCACTGCTGGCTGTACCACTGCTCCTGCTGTAGCAAAGGATGCTTGAAAACGTGTCTCTAAACGTTTATCGACCGGGACCTTAAACATTTGTATGTTTTCCCCCGGGCCAGTTAATGATTTATTCACACATGAGATGGCTGCGTCCACAGTTGGGAGCGCCCATTTTTTAGAAAAATTTCTCTTCCATAGGGTAACTAACAGAAAACCTTCCAGGCGGTCTCCCATCCAGGCACTAACCAGGCCCGACCCTGCTTAGCCTCCGAGATCAGGCGCTTTCAGGGTGATGTGGCCGTAGGCTTTAGGCGGCAGAAAAAGTTCTGCCCGGTCGTCCCAATCCTGGAAAAACCAATTCCTCTAACAGAGGATGGACCGGAAAAGCTGCGTTGCTTAAAGGCGCTTTAAAAGAACCCCAAGAGGATACCGCAGGAACCTGAGGCTCTGGAAATGGCAAATTAAATGCCGAGCGGACCATGTCTGTCAAAGACTGGACCCACAGACTCTCCGTCTGGGAGGCTGAAAATGATTCCTCAGTGGTAGATCCTTCCTCTAGGTTCTGGTCCAACCGATCCTCCTGAAATTCTAATTCCTCCGGAGAGAGAATCTCAGCATCCGAGGATACACCTTTTGGCGATGGGGATCTAGTCCGCTTCTTGCCAGAAATAGAGCCAGCGATCATAGCTGTTAACCTTTTTCTCTAGCCCCCCTAGGGTAACTTTTTTCTCTAGCCCCCCTAGGGTGACGGCTAGCATCTCCTCTGTGATAACACAGGGTTGGGCCGATCTGGGCCAGCCTCAGCACCAGACCCCCTTAATGGCTTATCCAAGGTGACCCCTATAGGAATAACCTGTGGGGAAAGTATTGGCATATCATCAGAACCAGAGGAGGAACCCCTTTGTCTTTGCCCTTTTTTTTTTTTTGTGTTTTGATCCTGAACCTTTGGAAGCCATAATACAAAACCGAGGGACTCCGCTTACAACAACAGACTGTTATAGCCAGGAGTACAAAAAAAAATAAGGTTTAGGGGACAATAGGATCACTAATGCCCAAAAACGGTGGGGCTCAGTATGTTTTCCTTTATAATATTATTGTCTTTCACAACATACAGCCCCACCCCCAACATGTTTGCCAGCATTCAACCTGTTGCCAAGGGGATTTTTGGCTTAACCAAAAGTATTGGAGCTGACTCCAGCATGTAGTACCCCTTCTCGCCACCGGGAGTCACTGTGCTGCCAGCTCTACATCCTCTCTCTTCCAGCTCAGCTTTGAACTGAGCTGAGCTAAGAACGCGCCTGCTGTGTATAACAGCAATTGAAGGCACGCCCAGTCTACACTGCAGTCCCGCTCCCCGCCCCCCCTTCCCGAATGGCGCGAAAATTATTCTATATGCATACGCGCGCGAGCGACTGTCGGGGGAGGAGAGCCCAGGAGGAGACGCACTCTGGAGCCCAGGAATGCAGGCTGGAGGACGCATCAGGCGGCAGATTTGAATCCCGGCAAGGTAAGGCTAAAACAGGCCCCTAAGGAGTCCCTTTAGCCTAGAGACAGATCTGTTTTTTTTTTTTTTTTTTTAAAGATCTTCAACCAGCGAGCAGCAGGTAGCTAGCAAACATACATAGATAGGTAGGGGGATCAAGTGATGGGGGGGGGAACATTTCAGGGCATCCTGTCCATCAGACATAGTGACCATGGTGCCAATGCAGAGCATACTCAGGCTACCCCCCTTAAGATCTCCCCTGGAGAGCCTGCTGTCGAACCAAGTCCCGCAGGCTCCCCTCTTACCTGCTCCATGCCGCAGGACGTTTTGCAAAACGGTCCAATCTTCTCCAATCTTCTCCCATCTCCGTGGGTAGCGTAGTAGACCTTCAGGCACTGGGGTCCTGGAAGGAGCCGCTGTCCTGGACCTATACAGCACCCTGGCAAACAGGATCTTTTGGTTTAGAAAACTCCAAGTCCTGGGCCCAGGGTCCAGCCCTCTAGAGAGGAGCATTATAGGCAAAACCCCACGGTTTGCGGCCCGGGTACTGTCCACTTTGGCACTGAGGCTCCTTGGACAGATCCGGTTAGCCCGCCTTAATCCCAAGATGTGGAGGCAAAGCTATTCCGTGACCAACACCTAAGACACTGGCGAAAAAACTGAGGTACTTCCTCTATGGGAGGGGGTTATATAGGGAGGGGACTTCCTGTTTGAGATTGCCAGTGTCCACACCTGAAGGTACTCCATATAACCCATATAGTAATGAATATGCTGCTCTGTGTCCCGTGATGTACGAGAAAGAAAAGTAGATTTCTTGCGTATCTCGTTTTGGGGATGCGGAGTATCGAAACACATGCGCAAATTTAGACTTACGCCGCGCATTTCCTGTTACGCCGGAGTAATTGCTCTGTGAATCTGGCCCTATAACTTTTACGCAAAGCAATCAACGTACACTTATTGCAATTTTTTACCAAAAAGAAGAATACATATTGGCCTAAACTGATGAATTTTTGATTTTTGGGGATATTTATTATGGCAAAAAGTAAAAAATACAGTAGTTTGTTTTCTTTCCGCTTTTTTGTTTAATACTGCAAAAAATAAAAACCGCACAGGTGATCAAATACCACGAAAATATAGCTCTATTTGTGGGGAAAAAAAAACATAAATTTTGTTTGGGTACAACGTCGCACAACCGCGTAATTCTCAGTTAAATCAAAACAGTGCTGTATCACGAAAAATGGCTTGGTCATTAAGGGGGCACATTCTTCCGGTCCTTAAGTGGTTAAAATGGATAACTTTTTTTAAAATATACAAATGAATAAAATATTATTAAAACGCAAAATTTTGCAGGTATTTTTCTTAGGAGCCTGTAGAACAGGGGTCTCAAACTCAAATTACCTGAGGGCCGCAAGACAAGTTTTCATATCCCATGGGGGGCCGCATGCAAACTTTCAAACTTCAAAAACAGTACTGGTGTCAGCGAACGTATTATTAACCCCAGCTCTGTGTCAGCGGATGCATTATTAACCCCCACCACTGGTGTCAGCGGACACATTATTAACCCCCACCACTGGTGTCAGCTGACACATTATTAACCCCCACCACTGGTGTCAGCTGACACATTATTAACCCCCACCACTGGTGTCAGCTGACACATTATTAACCCCCACCACTGGTGTCAGCTGACACATTATTAACCCCCACCACTGGTGTCAGCTGACACATTATTAACCCCCACCACTGGTGTCAGCTGACACATTATTAACCCCCACCACTGGTGTCAGCGGACGCATTATTAACCCCCAGCACTGGTGTCAGCGGACACATTAT
This sequence comes from Rana kukunoris, assembly GCA_029574335.1. NCBI lineage: Eukaryota > Metazoa > Chordata > Amphibia > Anura > Ranidae > Rana > Rana kukunoris. The sequence goes on along the minus strand of JAJQKJ010000610.1, from coordinate 55,659 downwards.
TAACCCCCACCACTGGTGTCAGCTGACACATTATTAACCCCCACCACTGGTGTCAGCTGACACATTATTAACCCCCACCACTGGTGTCAGCGGACACATTATCAACCCCCACCACTGGTGTCAGCGGACACATTATTAACCCCCACCACTGGTGTCAGCAGACACATTATTAACCCCTAGTATTGGTGTCAGCAAACGCATTATTAACCCTGACCACTGCACTGCACACGGACCACTGCCGACAGACCACTACACTACACACTGACCTCTCACCATCATGGCACAGCACATCAAGGCTCAGAGCCCAGCAGATTAGGGCACAGCACATCAGGGTACAGGGCACAGCACATCAAGGCACAGAGCCCAGCAAATAAGGGCACAAGGCACAGCACATCTGGGTACAGCGCACATCAGGGCACAGCGCACATCAGGGCACAGCGCACATCAGGGCACAGGGCACAGCACATCAGGGTACAGGGCACAGCACATCAGGGTACAGCACATCAGAGCACAACAGGGTACAGGGCACATCAGAGCACAGCACATAGGGGTACAGCACAACAGGCCACATCAGGGTACAGAGCACGGCACATCAGGACAGGACAAGGCACATGGCACATCAGGGTGCAGAACATGGCACATCAGGGTACAGGGCACACAAAACAGCACATCAGGGTACAAAGCCCAGCAAATCAGTGTACATGGCAACACATCAGGGCACATGGGGCATATCAGGGCACATGAGAGCACATCAGGCACAGCACATCAGTACAGGGCACATGGCATATCAGGGTACATGGGGTACATCAGGGCACAATCAGAGCACATCAGGCATACCTCCCAACTTTTCAACTTCAGAATGAGGGACAAATGAGCATACCTCCCAACGAAGTTGTTGAGCGGGGGGGGGGGGGGTCTGCAGATCATAGTTGATGAGCGGGAGGGGGCCCGCAGATCTGAGTTGTTGAGCGGTGGAGGTTCCGCGGATCGGAGTTGTGTTGAGCGGGGGGGGGGTTCGCAGATAAAAGTTGTTGAGCGGGGGGGGTTCCATGGCTCTGAGTTGTTGAGCGGATTTAGCGCGAGTCGCGGGCGGTATTCACGGGGGGGGGGGGGGCGGATTCGTGTGACTTTTGCCGTGATTTACCGCAAATCGCTTCCGCGGCACCCGCCCTGCCTGCGGCCCATTTATTACCGGTCCGTGGCCCATTTACGGCCCCTGCTGTAGAACATTGCACCCATGATCAGCATGTCGCTGGTGCAATGCCAGGCTCCTATAGACTGTAAGTTAGGGCTCATGCACACTGGAGGCTGCTTTTACAGGCATTTTGGGCCTTTATTTCTCTGTCTAAAAGCTTTAAGAAGCTTGTGCTTTTTTGTGCTCTTTTGCAAGTTTTTATTGAGCTTATTTGAGATTTTTTTTAGTATAATTGCTTTTCTTCACAAACCCTCCCCTCTGCTAATTTTTCATATATTTTGTGTCTTTGAGCTTCTTTGAGCTTTCCTTTATGCTCTTTCGCACGTTTCTGGGCACTTAGACGTCTTTTCCGCTCAAAAGCTCCTCTAAAAAATGCAAGTTGTAAATTCCTGAAAAAAGCCATAGTGTGCATGAACACATCGGCCAACATGGAGGGGAGTTTCCAGGCAGATAAAGTGAGAGCTCAAAAAAGCTCAAGAGCTTGTAGGAGCCGCTTCTTTGAGATGCAGTGTGCATGAGCCCTAAAGCTGTCCTCCCATACGAGCAGACAGTTACTGGAGATCAGGAATCAGTGAACTACAAGAGAGCTTATCAGCACTTTAGGAGTTCATTGAGAACTACATGCCATCTGCCTCAATGGAAGATGGTACTTGTAGTTAATTTGTTCATTCACAGTCCCGCGCAGTGTTAAAATTGTGACACAGGGTGCAGGGAGAGGATGCCCAACCCACTGTCACAATATGAAAAAGGGGGGGGGGGATTGCTGAACACTTGTGCTGTGTAATCTGCCCCCATCTAAACTGTGGGGGGGAAAAAAAAAACCGAACCTGGCACTTCCTGTATGCCCTTTCTAAACTGACCACAAAAGTCAGGGCTGCTCCGCTTTGATCACCGTGGTCAAAGTACGTCCTTCAGTCATACGCATCTGCTCTCCTCTCTCCCCCGTCACCCCCTCCTTCCTGCCTGTCATCTCCCTCTGTGTGTCTCCGGCCCAGCCCCTCCACCCGCTGCTATTCTTGTAAAAAAAACAAAAAACTTTCAATTATCACTGCCAGACTCTCTATTAGAGGCTGACATAGCACACTATGTCAGTAGTTTTAAAAAACGAGTGTTCTAAATACCAATTTTGAGCTGTCTTCAGGCCATTCAGATGACTTGTGGCTGCTTTACAGGGCTTCTGCCAGACTGTGTCTATGGATGCACACAGTCTGGCTCGGGAGACATTGACTTCCTATAGTGGCGCGCCAAGAACTCCACCATATACCATTGCACAGGACAGGTACCACATGACAAGTATCACGTTTGCCATTTTAGAATAAAAAAAAAGAAATTAAGATTTACAACCACATTAAGCAGAACTCCAGGCAATTCGAAAATTTGGGCCATATTTGCTCATGCCCTTTGTAGGCTCCTAACTTTTGCACAATACAAAACAAAATACACTGCCCATGTGATTCGCATCTCATTTTAAATGTCGTTCATGGAGACAATGGTACTAAGTCTCTGAGGGCACTCTATGGTGGCCAATCTACAATTCTCTATATTACAATGGCAAAAATATGAAAAAGCAAACATATTATATTATAAATCTCTTCAGTTGATTGTACAGATCGTAGATGATGTCCCGTGCAGAGGAAATGTTAATGCTTCTGTGTGGAATAATGCTCCTGTGCAGGCTCCTAGTTCCGATACCACTTTTACTTAGACAAGTGCACTGCCGAAAAATGGGTTAGTTTTCATTTTATTCATGTTTTTTTTTTTTTTCAATTTTCGGGTCATTCGTTATGATCGCAATTCGTAAATTTGCAATTTCGAATATCCGAAAATAAAGAAAATCCAAAATAACTAAAAACTATTAATTTATAGGTATTGGAATTTCCTTTCAAATATGGCGGTTGGTGAATGTAACAATGCAAATGTATCTGAAGTTATGAATTATCCGATATACGAATGCCGCATCTAAAAGGAACGGAACGGATTAATAATAAATAGGTTTTTATTATAGTTATTTATTAGTAATAATTTGTTATGTTCCATTCAGATATGGCATTCGTTATTTCGGATAATTTGTAACTTTGGATAAATTCGTATTTGTTATGTTCACCAACAGCCAAATTTGAAAGGAAATTCCAAAACCTATAATTTAAATTGTTAATAACTAATAACCTAACTTTAATATTTCAGAATTAACATATTTGTTGAAATTTGTTAAAAAACAATAATAACAATAATTGCACAGGTCTACTTCTGGTCTAAGATAAAAATTGTAAAGCAAAGAACATGGTGTACACATGAGATTTGCATGTAAACAAGCCTTGCAGGCAAAAACTGTTAAGTGTAAACCTGTTGGTGTACCCACACTTTTCCTACCCTTTCATAAAATAAATACAGTGTGAAAACCGCACTACCCGGGTGACAATATATTTTTTATTTGGATTGGTTTGAAACGCTGTATCTCTAGGTAGGTCTATTTCTAGGTCCCATTGTTTTAAGTTAAATCAACCAGTGTCTTCTTAAAAATGGCACCAGTTTTTAGTGAACTAACCTTAATTTTTACATGCAGTAAGCCACTGGCATTTACCATCATCAGCACAAAAGTTGAGGCATTTTATCTATAGCCATTATACATACTTTTTTTTTTTTTACTATAAATTACTGCATTCATTTTCTTTTTCTAGTGCGATATTCTTCTGTTATGAGTGTTTAAACAATTGACCTCAGTAACCCATTGATGTACCAGTTTTACAGACTCCCATATACACACTTACCTGACACCGATTGCTTGTATCATCCAATAATTACAACCTTCAACCTCTAATTCACTCTTCTGATTCTTCAGCAAGGAGGAAAATTAAAAGGCTATGTATTTAAATGAGTCCTTACTGCTAAATTGTTAGCAGCAATTGTTTTTCATTTGAATTGGAATCAAATTACTGTTGCCAGGCTTTGCGTAATTTTTTGAAAATGTTCCTGATAAATCCTAGCTATACAAGAGAAACAGAAAGCCTATTATTCAAATAGAATACGTGTTAGCATTCCCAAATACCGACCTGAATTGAAACGTAAACTTATCCTTTGGCATTGTATTTGCTTAATTGGTATATTGTTTTTCATGCAAAATATGTAAATTCTGGCATGCATCCATATTTCTCCTGAGCTAGGAAGATTTCACAAAGTCAAAGTCTTAATTTTAACAGCAAAGTGGAGCAATTGTCCATAAAAAAAAAAAATAGTAGCTCACTTTCATATACTTAAAGCACACACCAGTAAATTATCGGGTTCAGCCATTGCCTGTGAAGGGTACTGTTTAATTTTATAGCATGCAAAGACGACAGCTGTTAAACTAGCTGTGTATATTAAGCCTTTTGGTGGTAACAGTTGAGGAAGGCCCTTATTTGTTCTAGCTGTACCCCCTGTACACAAGAAAACGGACTGAGAGAGAACAGGACTGAGAGAGAGACCAGGACTGAGAGAGACCAGGACTACGAGAGACCGGGACTGAGAGAGACCGGGACTGAGAGAGAGACCGGGACTGAGAGAGAGACCGGGACTGAGAGAGACCAGGACTACAAGAGACCGGGACTGAGAGAGAGACCGGGACTGAGAAAGAGACCAGGACTGAGAGAGACCAGGACTACTGGGGGGAAGACGACGGAGGAGGGGAAGGAAGACGACGGACCGGGAGGGGAAGACGACGACGAGACCTGGAGGGGACTGAAGACGACGGACCTGGAGGGGAAGAAGACGACGGACGAGAGGGACTGAGAAGACTGACGGACCTGGAGGGGAAGAAGAGACCAGGACTGAAAGAGAGACCGGGACTGAGAGAGAACAGGACTGAGAGAGAGACCAGGACCTGAGAGGAGACCAGAAGACTACGACGACGGACCTGGAGGGGAAGAAGACGAGGACTGGAGGGAGAAGAAAACGACGGACCTGGAGGGGAGAGAAAACCAGGACTGAGAGAGACCAGGACTGAGAGAGACCAGGACTGAGAGAGACCGGGACTGAGAGAGACCGGGACTGAGAGAGACCGGACTGAGAGAGACCGGGACTGAGACACACCGGGACTGAGAGAGACCAGGACTGAGGGGAAGAAGACGACGGACCTGGGGGAAGAAGAGACCAGGACTGAGAGAAGAAGACCGGGACTGGAGGGGGGGGAGACCAGGACTGAGAGATGTGACTGGGGACCGGGAAAAACTGAGAGAGAAGACCAGGACTGGGGTGGGGGGGGGGGGGGAGAGAACGTGACTGAGCCCTGGGGGGGAAAAAACTGAGAGAAGACGTGACTGAGAGGGACCGGGAAAACTGAGAGAGAACCACAGACTGGGGGGGGGGGGGAGAGAGAGAAGAGGATGGGGGGGGAAACAGGAGGGAGCTGGGAGGGGGGACTGAAGATACAACGGAGACTGGGACTACAAGAAACTGGGACTAAGAAGAGTTGGGACTACAGTCTGTGACTGACCGTAGACCAGGGACTGAGAACAGTTGGGACTATATGTGACCAGGGACTGAGGATAGGACTACGGTCTGTGAGTGACTGGGGACTGAGAACACACCAGAGACCGGAGACTGAGGACAGTTGGGACTATAGTCTGTATTTGACCGGGGACCGGGGATTGTGTACAAGACTGAATAAAGCTGGGACTAGAGCCTGTGACTGACCAGGGACTGAGGACAGTTGGGACTTGGGACTGAGAACACACCAGAGACCGGGGACTGAGGACAGTTGGGACTATGGTCTATGTGTGACCGGAGACCAGGGACTGAGGACAGGTAGGACTATAGTCTCCAGTCGGTGCTGTGGGAAGGGGACATCGGGGGATGGGTTTGGGTTGGAGGTGACAGTTGGGGGGGGGTTGTGTCAGATGTTAGTATTGGGGTGCAGAGATGGCGCAGGACAAGGGGCGGCCCTGGGAGCCCCCCGATATTTGGTCGGACATGGAGGACAAGCTGTGGATCCTACAGGACATGAATATGATGTACATCAGACAGATCGCCCTCAGCCTACAGGTAACCCCTCCCCCTCCCACTCTCGGGGGCCCCTCTGTCACCCTACCGGGGGCCCCTCTGTCACCCTACCGGGGGCCCCCCGCCGGAGGGGCTGTAGAGTCATTTTATCTCACTGGTCAGCACTGCTTTATCAGTCAGTAAGGGACACAGGATTCAGGTGGTCGGAGACAATTGGGTTATACTGCCATCTACAGGAGGGTTTGGACACCAAAACCATTGGCCAGCCTGGTGTAGCCCCTCCCATTCCCAGCATGCTTCAGTTTTTTTTGCTAGTGTCCTCAGAGGAGAGAGTTATTTTCTCTATAGAGAAAACTTCATCCCTTTTTGTATCCCTCAGTCATTCCTTTATGCTTTGGAGCTCCGTACAGGGAAGACATCGGGTCCTCCCAGGAATGTGGCCCTCGGGCACTGGGCTCTGCCACTGCGCTCTCCAGACCTTCAGGTTTGGTGAGTTATCCAGAGGACACTCTCAAGACCTTCAGGTTCAGCCAGTTAAACACACAATGCTTTACAGACCTTCAGGTTTGGTGAGTTATCTCAAGACCTTCAGGTTCGGTGAGTTATCTCAAGACCTTCAGGTTTGGTGAGTTATCTCAAGACCTTCCGGTTTGGTGAGTAATCTCAAGACCTTCAGGTTTGGTGAGTTATCTCAAGACCTTCAGGTTTGGTGACATATCTGCAGAACACTCTCCAGACCTTTGAGTTGGGGGAGTTATCCGCAGATCGTTCTCTAGACCTTCAGGTTTGGTGAATTATCTGTAAAATGTTCAAGACCTTCAGGTTTGGTGAGTTATCTCAAGACCTTCAGGTTTGGTGAGTTATCTCAAGACCTTCAGGTTTGGTGAGTTATCTCAAGTTGGGGTTTGAGTTGGGGGAGTTATCCGCAGATCGTTCTCTAGACCTTCAGGTTTGGTGAGTTATCTGTAAAATGCTCAAGACCTTCAGGTTTGGTGAGTTATCTCAAGACCTTCAGGTTTGGTGAGTTATCTCAAGACCTTCAGGTTTGGTGACATATCTGCAGAACACTCTCCAGACCTTTGAGTTGGGGGAGTTATCCGCAGATCGTTCTGTAGACCTTCAGGTTCGGTGAGTTATCTCAAGACCTTCAGGTTTGGTGAGTTATCTCAAGACCTTCCGGTTTGGTGAGTAATCTCAAGACCTTCAGGTTTGGTGAGTTATCTCAAGACCTTCAGGTTTGGTGACATATCTGCAGAACACTCTCCAGACCTTTGAGTTGGGGGAGTTATCCGCAGATCGTTCTCTAGACCTTCAGGTTTGGTGAGTTATCTGTAAAATGCTCTCAAGACGGTGGGTTATTCACAGAGCACTCTCAAGACTTTTGGGTTCAGTAAGTTATCCGCAGAGATGCTTTTCAGACTCTTTTGGCCCCGTACACACGACCGAGAAACTCGACGGGCGAAACACATCGTTTTCCCCGTCGAGTTTCTTGTTCGGCTGTCAAAAAACTCATCGAGCCAAATTTTCCCATTGCCCATCGAGGAAATAGAGAACATGTTCTCTTCTTGGCTCGACGAGTTCCTCAACGGGTTTCCTCGGCAGAATACGTCTCCCATCGAGTTTCTTGCTGGATTCTGCCAAGGAAACCGGTCGTGTGTACGCGGCCTTTGGGTTTGGTGAGTTTTTAGCAGGTCGCTCTCCAGACCTTCAGGTTTGGTGAGTTTTTAGCAGGTCGCTCTCCAGACCTTCAGGTTTGGTGAGTTACTCACAGAACGCTCTCAAGACCTTCAGGTTTGGTGACATATCTGCAGAACACTCTCCAGACCTTTGAGTTGGAGGAGTTATCCGCAGATCGTTCTCTAGACCTTCAGGTTTGGTGAGATATCTGTAAAATGCTCTCAAGACTTTCGGGTTCGGTGGGTTATTCACAGAGCACTCTCAAGACTTTCGGGTTCAGTAAGTTATCCGCAGAGTGCTCTCCAGACTCTTTTGGCCCCGTACACACGACCGAGAAACTCGACGGGCGAAACACATCGTTTTCCCCGTCGAGTTTCTTGTTCGGCTGTCAAAAAACTCATCGAGCCAAATTTTCCCATTGCCCATCGAGGAAATAGAGAACATGCTCTCTTCTTGGCTCGACGAGTTCCTCAACGGGTTTCCTCGGCAGAATACGTCTCCCATCGAGTTTCTTGCTGGATTCTGCCGAGGAAACCGGTCGTGTGTACGCGGCCTTTGGGTTTGGTGAGTTTTTAGCAGGTCGCTCTCCAGACCTTCAGGTTTGGTGAGTTACTCACAGAGCACTCTCAAGACCTTTGGGTTCAGTGAATTAACCACAAAACACTCTCAAGACCTTCGGGTTTGGTGGGTTATCTGCAGAACTCTCTCCAGACCTTCAAGTTGGGAGAGTTATCCGCAGATCGCTCTTCATACCTTCAGGTTCGGTGAGTTATCCACAGAACTCTCTCCAGACCTTCAGGTTTGGTGAGTTATCCGCAGAGTGCTCTCCATGCCTTTGGGTTTTGGTAAGTTATCTGCAGAACGCTCTCCAGACCTTCAGGTTCGGTGAGTTATCCGCAGAGTGCTCTCCATGCCTTTGGGTTTTGGTAAGTTATCCGCAGAACGCTCTCCAGACCTTCAGGTTTTGTGAGTTATCTGTAAAATGTTCTCAAGACCTTTGGGTTTGGTGGGTTATCCCCAAAATGCTCTCCAGAACTTCAGGTTTGGTGAGTTATTCATAGAGCACACTCAAGACCTTTGGTTTTGGTGAGTTATCCACTGAGCACTCTGAAAACATTCGGGTTCAGTGAGTTATCTGCAGAGTGCTCTTCATACTTTTGGGTTTGGTGAGTTTTCTGCAGAACGCTCTCTAGACCTTCAGGTTGGGAGAGTTATCCGCTGAGCCCTCTCCAGGTTCAAAGCCAAGGTAAAACCTTTTGGTGTCACACATCAAACATCTTGTGGACACTCTGTGGGTTCTTCCAGATTGACCATATCACCTATCTCAAGGTCGGGTCTACCATCCCGCTTCATGGTCCCTGGCTTAAACGGCATGGTGGCTTTGGCTCGGTCCACAGGGACAAGGGCATCTCTGGGTCAGTAATTCTGTATAAAGGTTGGAAATCTTCTTCCTGGAAGGTCTACCATTGCCCACGCCTGGTGCGAAGGAAGAAGATTCCACCTGAGGAAATACTCCATGACATCAGTGATGACCTTTTTAGAAACTGGGTCTAGATCAACATTCGGCCCTTGAGGGGCAAACTTCGAGCACTTACAATCTTATTCCAAGTATGCTAGTCTCCCAATTCTCGGTGAAGACCTTTGAATAAGGCGTCTCCCAATTCTCGGTGAAGACCTTTGAATGGGGCGTCTCCCAATTCTCGGTGAAGACCTTGGTATGGGGTTTCTCCCGTTTCTTGGTGAAGACCTTTGTACGGGGCGTCTCCCAATTCTTGGTGAAGACCTTTGTATGGGGTGTCTCCCGTTTCTTGGTGAAGACCTTTGTATGGGGCGTCTCCCGTTTCTTGGTGAAGACCTTTGTATGGGGCGTCTCCCGTTTCTTAGTCAAGACCTTTGAATGGGGTGTCTCCCGTTTCTTGGTAAAGACCTTTGTATGTGGCGTCTCCCATTTCTTGATGAAGACCTTTGTATGGAGCGTCTCCTGTTTCTTGGTGAAGACCTTTGTATGGGGCGTCTCCCGTTTCTTAGTCAATACCTTTGTATGGGGTGTCTCCTGTTTCTTGGTGAAGACCTTTGAATGGGGCGTCTCCCGTTTGTTGGTGAAGACCTTTGTATGGGGCGTCTCCCGTTTCTTGGTGAAGACCTTTGTATGGGGCGTCTCCTGTTTGTTGGTGAAGACCTTTGTATGGGGCGTCTCCCGTTTCTTGGTGAAGACCTTTGTATGGGGCGTCTCCCGTTTCTTGGTGAAGACCTTTGTATGGGGCGTCTCCCGTTTCTTGGTGAAGACCTTTGTCTGGGGCGTCTCCCATTTCTTGGTGAAGACCTTTTGTATGGGGTGTCTCCCGTTTCTTGGTGAAGACCTTTGTATGGGGCGTCTCCCGTTTGTTGGTGAAGACCTTTGTATGGGGCGTCTCCCATTTCTTGGTGAAGACCTTTGTATGGGGCGTCTCCCGAACCTTGGTGAAGACCTTTGTATGGGGCGGCTCCCGTTTCTAAGTCAATACCTTTGAATGGGGCGTCTCCCGTTTCTTGGTGAAGACCTTTGTATGGGGCGTCTCCTGTTTGTTGGTGAAGACCTTTGAATGGGGCGTCTCCCGTTTCTTGGTGAAGACCTTTGTATGGGGCGTCTCCCGTTTCTTGGTGAAGACCTTTGTATGGGGCATCTCCCGTTTCTTGGTGAAGACCTTTGTATGGGGAATCTCCCGTTTCTTGGTGAAGACCTTTGTATGGGGCGTCTCCCGTTTCTTGGTGAAGACCTTTGTATGGGGCATCTCCCGTTTCTTGGTGAAGACCTTTGTATGGGGCGTCTCCCGTTTCTTGGTGAAGACCTTTGTATGGGGCGTCTCCCATTTCTTAGTCAAGACCTTTGTATGGGGCGTCTCCCGTTTCTTAGTCAAGACCTTTGTATGGGGCGTCTCCCGTTTCTTGGTAAAGACCTTTGTATGGGGCGTCTCCCGTTTCTTGGTGAAGACCTTTGTATGGGGCGTCTCCCGTTTCTTGGTGAATACCTTTGTATGGGGCGTCTCCCGTTTCTTGGTGAAGACCTTTGTATGGGGCGTCTCCCGTTTCTTGGTGAAGACCTTTGTATGGGGCGTCTCCCGTTTCTTGGTGAAGACCTTTGAATGGGGTGTCTCCCATTTCTTGGTGAAGACCTTTGTATGGGGCGTCTCACATTTCTTGGTGAAGACCTTTGTATGGGACGTCTCCCATTTCTTGGTGAAGACCTTTGTATGGGGCGTCTCCCGTTTCTTGGTGAAGACCTTTGTATGGGGCGTCTCCCGTTTCTTGGTGAAGACCTTTGTATGGGGCGTCTCCCGTTTTTTGGTGAAGACCTTTGTCTGGGGCGTCTCCCATTTCTTGGTGAAGACCTTTGTCTGGGGCGTCTCCCGTTTCTTAGTGAAGACCTTTGTATGGGGCGTCTCCCGTTTCTTGGTGAAGACCTTTGTCTGGGGCATCTCCCGTTTCTTGGTGAATACCTTTGTATGGTGCGTCTCCCGTTTGTTGGTGAAGACCTTTGTCTGGGGCGTTTCCCATTTGTTGGTGAAGACTTTTGTCTGGGGCGTCTCCCGTTTGTTGGTGAAGACCTTTGTCTGGGGCGTCTCCCATTTCTTGGTGAAGACCTTTGTCTGGGGCGTCTCCCGTTTCTTGGTGAAGACCTTTGTATGGGGCGTCTCCCGTTTCTTGGTGAAGACCTTTGTCTGGGGCATCTCCCGTTTCTTGGTGAATACCTTTGTATGGGGCGTCTCCCGTTTCTTGGTGAAGACCTTTGTATGGGGCGTCTCCCATTTCTTGGTGAAGACCTTTGTCTGGGGCGTCTCCCGTTTCTTAGTGAAGACCTTTGTATGGGGCGTCTCCCGTTTCTTGGTGAAGACCTTTGTCTGGGGCATCTCCCGTTTCTTGGTGAATACCTTTGTATGGTGCGTCTCCCGTTTGTTGGTGAAGACCTTTGTCTGGGGCGTCTCCCATTTCTTGGTAAAGACCTTTGTCTGGGGCGTCTCCCGTTTCTTGGTGAAGACCTTTGTATGGGGCGTCTCCCGTTTCTTGGTGAAGACCTTTGTCTGGGGCATCTCCCGTTTCTTGGTGAATACCTTTGTATGGGGCGTCTCCCGTTTCTTGGTGAAGACCTTTGTATGGGGCGTCTCCCGTTTCTTGGTGAAGACCTTTGTATGGGGCGTCTCCCGTTTCTTGGTGAAGACCTTTGTATGGGGCGTCTCCCGTTTCTTGGTGAAGACCTTTGTATGGGGCGTCTCCCGTTTCTTGGTGAAGACCTTTGAATGGGGCGTCTCCCGTTTCTTGGTGAAGACCTTTGTATGGGGCGTCTTCCGTTTCTTGGTGAAGACCTTTGTATGGGGCGTCTCCCGTTTGTTGGTGAAGACCTTTGTATGGGGCGTCTCCCGTTTCTTAGTCAAGACCTTTGTATGGGGCGTCTCCCGTTTGTTGGTGAAGACCTTTGTATGGGGCGTCTCCCGTTTCTTGGTGAAGACCTTTGTATGGGGCGTCTCCCGTTTCTTGGTGAAGACCTTTGTATGGGGCACCTCCCGTTTCTTTGTGAAGACCTTTGTCTGGGGCGTCTCCCCCGCAGATTGTGTTTGTGATTCATAAAAACGATCCATAATGAAGATGTCTCGGAGATTTATGGTTTGTGAGTTGGGCTCGTGTGTTTCAATGTATACAGGCCGTATATAATGTATATAGTGTGTAGATACGGTATATAGCGGTGTATACCACCAGTACATAACACAGACCTCCAGATCCCATACAATGATGAACGGGGACATAGCGGAGGGGACAATGCTCACTCTGTACTCGTCCCCTGACATTTTCCAGAGGACAGCGTGGGTCACAGAGCGCCCCCCCACACGCCGATGACATCACACTTAACCTTTTCATTGCCGCACAGCATAGTATGGTACGAGGGTTCAAGAATCTGATCCTGGAATGTGTGTGTATATATATATATACTACAGTAGTAGCAAGAGAGACTTCTGCATGGTTCTAGAGATGGTCATGTTGTAGAGTGCTGATAAATTTGACTAGATTGGTGGAGATTGCTGTCTGGTTACAAAAGATTGATGTGATTAGAGACTGGTGTGATATAGGCAGGGGCAGGGTGAGGGGGGGCGGCTGCCCTGGGCCCATTGGGGATTTGGGGGGTTGCGCTAGGGAGAAATGTGAACTAGGAAAGTGGATTTGTGTTAGAAAGGGGGATTTGTGCTAGATGGGATGATTGGGGAGATTTGTGCTAGGAGGGGACATTTGGGTGGGGGGCGGAGATTAGTGCTAGCAGAGGGGTTTTGATCTGGGTGGGGGAAAAGGGGGGCAAGAAGATCTGAGCTATTGAGGGAGAGGATTTGCAATCTCCTACAAGAGACTGATACCTCCCCCTGGTTTCTAGAGGCTGCTGGAAGTTTCTAGAAGCTAGTGGTTGGAGGCAAAGAGGCCAAAACGCACTATAAGTTTGTGTAGCACCCTCTAGTGTCCAGTTAGAGTCAGGAAATTGTGTTTTGACTCACAGTAGGCTGTGTGAGTCTGGTTAATTTGTCGGGGTTACTGTAGGTCAGACTAGAAGGCTCTACAGGTCAGGTCTCTGGTATCTCCCTCTGGTTCTAGAAGCTGCTGGAAGTTTCTGGAAGCGAATGGGTGGAGGCAAAGGCAGGAGGCCCGGTAGGATGGCTGGGTCAGCCCATAAAAATTGCAGAGCCTGGCCAGCAGAGGAGCTGTAGTCCAGTGGAAGGTGTAGTGCTGTGAGAAAATTTTTGGGGCTAACCCAGCCATCCTTCTGCCTGGGGATTGCCTCCACCCACTAGCCTATAGAACCAGGGGGAGGTACCAGAAGCCTGACCTGTAGAGCCTTCTAGTCTGACCTACAGTAACCCCGACCAATTAACCAGACTCCCACAGGCTACTGCGAGTCAAAACACATGGTCGGGGTTACTGTAGGCCAGGCTAGAAGGCTCTACAGGTCAGGCCTCTGGTACCTCCCCCTGGTTCTAGAAGCTGCAGGAAGTTTCTAGTAGCTGGCGGTTGAAGGCAAAGAGGCCAAGATCTGGTAATCTAGCCAATCCCGTGGCAGGAGGGCTGGTAGGATGCTGGGTCAGTCCATAAAAATTGCAGAGCCTGGCCAGCAGAGGAGCTGTAGTCCAGTGGAAGGTGTAGTGCTGTGAGAAAATTTTTGGGGCTAACCCAGCCATCCTTCTGCCTGGGGATTGCCTCCACCCACTAGCCTATAGAACCAGGGGGAGGTACCAGAAGCCTGACCTGTAGAGCCTTCTAGTCTGACCTACAGTAACCCCGACCAATTAACCAGACTCCCACAGGCTACTGCGAGTCAAAACACATGGTCGGGGTTACTGTAGGCCAGGCTAGAAGGCTCTACAGGTCAGGCCTCTGGTACCTCCCCCTGGTTCTAGAAGCTGCAGGAAGTTTCTAGTAGCTGGCGGTTGAAGGCAAAGAGGCCAAGATCTGGTAATCTAGCCAATCCCGTGGCAGGAGGGCTGGTAGGATGCTGGGTCAGTCCATAAAAATTGCAGAGCCTGGCCAGCAGAGGAGCTGTAGTCCGGTGGAAGGTGTAGTGCTGTGATGTGCAGCCTGGAAGTAGAGCTTCCTCAGCCCCGGACTCCCCTCCCAGGCTACACGACACAACACTACACCTTCCACCGGACTACAGCTCCTCTGCTGGCCAGGTCCTGTAATTAATATGGACTAACCCAGCTATCCTACCAGTCCACCTGCCACGGGATTGGCTAGATTACCAGATCTTGTCCACTTTGCTTCCAACCGCTAGCTACTAGAAAATTCCAGCAGCTTCTAGAACCAGGGGGAGGTACCAGAGGCCTGACCTGTAGAGCCTTCTAGCCTGGCCTAGAGTAATCCTGACCATGTGTTTTGACTCGCAGTAGCCTGTGGGAGTCTGGTTAATTGGTTGGGGTTACTGTAAGTCAGACTAGAAGGCTCTACAGGTTAGGCCTCTGGTACCTCCCCCTGGTTTCTAGGAGCTGCTGGGAGTCTCTAGAAGCTAGTGGGTGGAGGCAAAGAGGCCAAAATGCACATATAAGTGTATGTAGCACCCTCTAGTGTCCAGTTAGAGTTAGGGAAACGCGTAGTGACTCGCAGTAGCCTGTGTGAGTCTGGTTAATTAATTGGGGTCTAGAAGGCTCTACAGGTCAGGCTTTTGGTACCTCCCCCTGGTTCTAGAAACTAGTGGGTGGAGGCAAAGAGGCCAAGATCTGGTAATCCAGCCAATCCCCAGGCAGGAGGCCCGGTAGGATGGCTGGGTCAGCCCAAAAAAAATTCAAAGCCTGGCCAGCAGAGGAGCTGTAGTCCGGTGGAAGGTGTAGTGCTGTGTCGTGTAGCCTGGGAGGGGACTCCGGGGCTGAGGAAGCTCTACTTCCAGGCTGCACATCACGGCACTACACCTTCCACCGGACTACAGATCCTCTGCTGGCCAGGCTCTGCGATTTTTATGGGCTGACCCAGCTATCCTACCAGCCCTCCTGCCTGGGGATTGGCTAGATTACCAGATCTTGGCCTCTTTGCTCCCACCCACTAGCTTCTAGAAATTTCCAGCAGCTTCTAGAACCAAGGGGAGCTACCAGAGGCCTAACTCACCAAACTGGACACTAGAGGGCGCTACACACACTTATATGTGCATTTCTTGCACCTGACCCATAGATTTGGTGTCCACCAGGCAGCAAGCAGCAGGGGGGGGGGGGCGCATAGGATGAAGTTGCGTTCAAGGCGAGCAGAGGGGGAGTCCAGTGTGCCCTGACCACAGCCTCGGGGGTAGATAAATACAGACAACACTAGACAGAAAGTACAGATACTAGTGGCCCTGCTTGGGCATTTAATATTGAGGTGGGGCTCGAACCTGCACCATACAGCCGGGTGCCAAAACCGGAGGCTCCACCCATTTCTGTGCAGGTGACTGTGACAATATTGGGGTGCAGGGTGCTTGTGACGATTTTGGGGGGGGTTAAGTGCTTGTGGAAATATTGGGGTGCTTGTGAGAATATTGGGGTTCGAGTGACTGTGACAATATTGGGGTGCCCGGGTGCTTGTGACAATATTGGGGTGCAGGGTGATTGTGACAATATTGGGGTGCAGGGTGATTGTGACAATATTGGGGTGCAGGGTGATTGTGACCATATTACGGTGGTATAGGGTGCTTGTGACAATATTGGGGTGCGGATGACTGTGACAATATTGGGGTGCGGGTGACAATATTGGAGTGCGGTGACTGTGAAAATATTGGGTTGCCAGGTGCTTGTGACAATATTGGGGTGCAGGGTGAGTGTGACCATATTACGGTGTTATAGGGTGCTTGTGACAATATTGGGGTGTGGATGACTGTGAAAATATTGGGGTGGGGGGGGGTGTTTGTGACAATATTGGGGTGCGGGGTGTTTGTGACAATATTGTGGTGTGGGGTTCTTGTAACAATATTGGGGTGCGGGGGGGGTTTGTGACAATATTGTGGTGCGGGGGGGTTTGTGACCATATTGGGGTGCAGGGTTCTTGTAACAATATTGGGGTGGGGGGTGTTTGTGACAATATTAGGGTGTGGGGTTCTTTTAACAATATTGGGGTGCAGGGTGTTTGTGATCATATTACGGTGGTATAAGGTGCTTGTGAAAATATTGGGGTGGGGGGTGTTTGTGACAATATTGCGGTGTGGGGTTCTTGTAACAATATTGGGGTGCAGGGTGAGAATATTGGGATGTGGGGTTCTTGTGACAATATTGGGGTGCAGGGTGACAATATTGAGATGTGGGGTTCTTGTGACAATATTGGGGTGCAGGGCGAGAATATTGGGGTGTGGAGTTCTTGTGACAATATTGGGATGTGGGGTTCTTGTGAGAATATTGGGGTGCAGGTGACAATATTGGGGTGTGGGGTGAGAATATTGGGGTGTGGGGTGAGAATATTAGGGTGAGAATATTGGGGTGCAGGGTGAGAATATTGGGGTGCGGGGTGAGAATATTAGGGTGCGGGGTGAGAATATTGGGGTGCAGGGTGAGAATATTGGGGTGCGGGTGAGAATATTAGGGTGCGGTGTGAGAATATTGGGGTGCAGGGTGACAATATTGGGCTGTGGGGTTCTTGTGAGAATATTGGGGCGTGGGGTGAGAATATTGGGGTGCGGGTGAGAATATTGTGGTGCGGGGTGACACAGACCAGGGCATGTCGGTGTGGGTCACATAGAAATATATATAATG
The DNA here is from genome assembly GCA_029574335.1 of Rana kukunoris. Taxonomy (NCBI): domain Eukaryota; kingdom Metazoa; phylum Chordata; class Amphibia; order Anura; family Ranidae; genus Rana; species Rana kukunoris. The sequence continues at coordinate 38,598 of JAJQKJ010000610.1, read as the reverse complement.
TACAGAGGCGGGGGGGGGGGTGTCAGCATTGTGTCCCCCTTCCTCCTCCTCCTCCTCCTCCCGGTCTCTCGGGGTATTTTTAGCAGTTGCAGTTGTGTCTTCTCCTCTCTGTACAGCCCCCCCTCCCCCCATCTTCCTCTCTATACTGCCCACTGACACCACACATTCCCCGCAGCCTCTCCTCTCCTCTCCTCTCTCTGGCTGCAGACGGTGGAGGCCTCACAGAGCCGGGGAGGGAGGGAGGATTCTCCGAGACACTCTACAGATATATACTGACACACCGACACAATGTACACACACCGCTCCGCCACACACTGACACACACACACACAGTGACACAACACACACACTGACACTCTACAGACATATACACACTGACACACACATAGCGACACAACACACACACTGACCGCACACACAGGGCCCGCTGGTTGGTCAGGACGCACATACATGACCCAGATTGGGGAAATGACGCCTCGCCCGGCTGTAGCACCGACACACCAGAACACAATCATACGCATGGGGCTGCCATAGTCCGTGGCGGTGTCTCCAGTATGGATGAGCACAGAACTGTGAGTACCCCCCCCCCCTCGACTTTTCTTGGATGTGGGATTTACTCTAAAAGGGTCAGGACAGATATCAGGTTCTCCAGGGCCATTATCTATGGACGATCTGCAGGATTTATTAAATGGGTTCAGGTTCCATCATCTAAAGTTCCTCCAGAGGTTGCTATGGGTTCAATGGAAGTCTAGGGTTCCTCCAGAGGTTGCTATGGGTTCCATGGGAAGTCTAGCGTTCCTCCAGAGGTTGCTATGGGTTCAATGGAAGTCTAGGGTTACTCCAGAGGTTACTATGGGTTCCTTGGAAGTCTAGGGTTCCTCCAGAGGTTGCTATGGGTTCAATGGAAGTCTATGGTTCCTCCAGAGGTTGCTATGGGTTCAATGGAAGTCTAGGGTTCCTCCAGAGGTTGCTATGGGTTCAATGGAAGTCTAGGGTTACTCCAGAGGTTACTATGGGTTCCTTGGAAGTCTAGGGTTCCTCCAGAGGTTGCTATGGGTTCAATGGAAGTCTATGGTTCCTCCAGAGGTTGCTATGGGTTCAATGGAAGTCTAGGGTTACGCCAGAGGTTACTATGGGTTCCATGAAAGTATAGGGTTCCTCCAGAGGTTGTTATGGGTTCCATGGAAGTCTAGAGTTCCCCCAGAGGTTACTATGGGTTCCATGGAAGTTTAGGGTTCCTCCAGAGGTTGCTATGGGTTCCATGGAAGTCTAGGGTTCCTCCAGAGGTTGCTATGGGTTCCACAGAAGTCTAGGGTTCCTCCAGAGATTACTATGGGTTCCATGGAAGTATAGGGTTCCTCCAGAGTTTGCTATGGGTTCCATGGAAGTCTAGGGTTCCTCCAGAGGTTGCTATCGGTTCCATGGAAGTCTAGTGTTCCTCCAGAGGTTGCTATGGGTTCCATGGAAGTTTAGAGTTCTTCCAGAGGTTGCTATCGGTTCCATGGAAGTCTAGTGTTCCTCCAGAGGTTGCTATGGATTGCATAGAAGTCCAGGATTCCTCCAAAGGTTGCTATCGGTTCCATGAAAAGTCTAGGGTTCCTCCAGAGGTTGCTATGGGTTCCATGGAAGTTTAGAGTTCTTCCAGAGGTTGCTATCGGTTCCATGGAAGTTTAGGGTTTCTCCAGAGGTTGCTATGGGTTCCATGAAAAGTCTAGGGTTCCTCCAGAGGTTGCTATGGGTTCCATGAGAGTCTAGGGTTCCTCTATAGGTTGCTATTGGTTCCATGGAAGTCTAGGGTTCCTCCAGAGTTTCCTTCAAGGGTTCCTCTGTTTTAAAAAAAAAATGGGTGAGAAAGGCTGAATAAGAGTCTGGAATGGATTTTATTGGGGATCCCATGCAAATGAAAATTGTCCCCCAAAAATCCAGACCAGCAGGCATATGCCCCCCCGCCCCCTCTTGCATCATACCAGGCCACGTGTCCTCAGCATGGGGGAGAGTACCTTGCTAGGGGGTCTCCTGTGCTAAAGCACCGTGTCCGTATATTGATGAGAACAAGGACCTCCAGAGGTTGCTATGGGTTCCATGGAAGTCTAGGGTTCCTCCAGAAGGTTGCTATGGGTTCCATGAAAGTCTAGTGTTCCTCCAGATGTTGCTATGGGTTCCATGGAAGTCTATGGTTCCTCCAGAGGTTGCTATGGTTTCCATGGAAGTCTAGGGTTCCTCCAGAGGTTGCTATGGGTTCCATGAAAGTCTAGTGTTCCTCCAGAGGTTGCTATAGGTTCCATGGAAGTCTATGGTTCCTCCAGAGGTTGCTATGGGTTCCATGGAAGTCTAGGGTTCCTCCAGAGGTTGCTATGGGTTCCATGGAAGTCTAGTGTTCCTCCAGAGGTTGCTATGGGTTCTAAGGAAGTCGAGGGTTCCTCCAGATGTTGCTATGGGTTCCATAGAAGTCTAGGGTTCCTCCAGAAGTCACTATGGGTTCCATGGAAGTCTAGTGTTACTCCAGAGGTTGCTATGGGTTCCATGGAAGTCTATGGTTCCTCCAGAGGTTGCTATGGGTTCCATGGAAGTCTAGGGTTCCTCCAGAGGTTGCTAAGGGTTCCATGGAAGTCTAGGGTTCCTCCAGAGGTTGCTATGGGTTCCATGGAAGTCTATGGTTCCTCCAGAGGTTGCTATGGGTTCCATGGAAGTCAAGGGTTCCTCCAGAGGTTGCTATGGGTTCCATGGAAGTCTAGTGTTACTCCAGAGGTTGCTATGGATTCCATGGAAGTCTCTGGTTCCTCCAGAGGTTGCTATGGGTTCCATGAAAGTCTCTGGTTCCTCCAGAGGTTGCTATGGGTTCCATGGAAGTTGAGGCAGACGTCACAATAGACAATAGAATACAGTCACACCCCAAACAATCACAGCAAATAGTACACAACAGCACGAGACAACACACAATATATACAACATTAAGTGTGACTAGCAGAGATCATAGTGGGGGTCTCGGTCCCCCTGTACCCCAAGGAGCCTCCAGAGCTCTCCAGGGTAAGCTGAGTTCCACAAACTCCACACCCAAAGTCACTCCCGTCACACAACTCCTCTTTCAGCAGGACACTACCCCAGGAGGAGACCCCAGACGGGTTGACTCCGAAAGTTAGTCAGTAGTTCCAGTCCCCCAATACCGGTCTCCATACTGTACCCCAAATAAATTGCTCTAAACAGGGCATTACTCACCCCGCCAACCTCTGTCTCTCAGAGAACATACCCGCTGCTGGGGAGAGGCCTGGACTGGCCCTTCTTTCTGGAGAGGAGACAGGGTGACTGGGAGTCTGAGTAGCACAGATCATAGTGGGGTTCTCGGTCACCCTGCACCCCTATTAGAGACACAGGGGTATCTACACATAAGAGGGTCGGAGAAAGCTGGACACGGAGCCTCCAGAGCTCTCCAGGGTAAGCTGAGTTCCACAGACCCCCCACCCAAAGTCACTCCCGTCACAGTTGGGTTGGTGGGCGTTGAGGCCTCATGAGTGACAGACGCCGGCTCTGCTGGACTTGCCGGAGCTTCCAATGGTTATTGTGAGAGGCATCGGGTTCTGCAGGTTCCTGTTTTGGGGGTTTTCGCATAATTTTGAGGCCCATTTTACGCATTTTGGAAATCCTGTGTAACGTTCCCTTCGCTCTCTTCCAGGACACGGATATCCAGAAGCGGATTGACCACGAGGTGCGGATCCGGGACGGGGCCATGAAGCTGCTGGGGGCCTGCACACAGAAGGAACAGGCGCTGGAGGCCGCCAAGAGTCTCCTGGTGTGTAATAGCCGTATAATGACCTACATGTCCGAGCTGCAGCACCGCAAGGAGGAGCAAGTCCTGCAGCACAGCGCGCGCAGGTAGGTCACAGCAATGGCCACCGAGTGGCTCACTAAGTCTACTATTCCACCATGTGTCACCCCAACCCCTCTCCTCATCATAGGAGGGTCCAACCCCTCCTCCATCATAGGAGGGTCCAACCCCTCTCCTCATCATAGGAGGGTCCAACCCCTCCTCCATCATAGGAGGGTCCAACCCCTCTCCTCATCATAGGAGGTGAGTCCAACCCCTCCTCCATCATAGGAGGTGGGTCCAACCCCTCTCCTCATCATGGGAGGTGGGCCCAACTCCTCTCCTCATCATAGGAGGTGAGTCCAACCCCTCTCCTCATCATAGGAGGTGAGTCCAACCCCTCCTCCATCATAGGAGGTGAGTCCAACCCCTCCTCCATCATAGGAGGTGAGTCCAACCCCTCCTCCATCATAGGAGGTGGGCCCAACCCCTCTCCTCATCATAGGAGGTGGGTCCAACCCCTCTCCTCATCATGGGAGGTGAGTCCAACCCCTCCTCCATCATAGGAGGTGGGCCCAACCCCTCTCCTCATCATAGGAGGTGGGTCCAACCCCTCTCCTCATCATGGGAGGTGAGTCCAACCCCTCCTCCATCATAGGAGGTGGGTCCAACCCCTCTCCTCATCATAGGAGGTGAGTCCAACCCCTCCTCCATCATAGGAGGTGGGTCCAACCCCTCTCCTCATCATGGGAGGTGGGCCCAACTCCTCTCCTCATCATAGGAGGTGAGTCCAACCCCTCTCCTCATCATAGGAGGTGTGTCCAACCCCTCCTCCATCATAGGAGGTGAGTCCAACCCCTCCTCCATCATAGGAGGTGAGTCCAACCCCTCCTCCCTCATAGGAGGTGAGTCCAACCCCTCCTCCATCATAGGAGGTGGGTCCAACCCCTCCTCCATCATAGGAGGTGAGTCCAACCCCTCTCCTCATCATGAGAGGTGGGTCCGACCCCTCTCCTGATCATAGGAGGTGAGTCCAACCCCTCCTCCATCATAGGAGGTGGATCTGACCCCTCTCGTCATCATAGGAGGTGGGCCCAACCCCTCTCCTCATCATAGGAGGTAGGTCCAACCCCTCTCCTCATCATGGGAGGTGGATCTGACCCCTCTCCTCATCATAGGAGGTGAGTCCAACCCCTCCTCCATCATAGGAGGTGGGGGGTTTAGAGGGTTCAGAGGAATTGGAGAGATACTGAGGGGTTCTGGAGGGAAAGAGAGACAAAAGGGGTCATAAGGAATGAAAGGGACAAGAGGATCGTAGAGAAAGGGATCTCAGAGGGATCATTGAGATCTGAGGAGGTGACAGGATCTTGGAGAACAGAGGGATCTACAAGAGGCTGAGAGATCCGGGAGAGACAGAAGAATCCAGGAAGAACACAAGTAGTGAAGGGATGAAGCCCGTCTCCGGTTTGTTTGCATTCTGTGTTCCATCGGGGAGATTTCTCCTCACTTCCTGTCCCAAAGACACGAATGAAAGTGATTGTAAAGAAAAATTCCCTCTTATTTCCATTCTATTCAGTGTAACATTTTGGATCTCCCTTCATTTTCTGTCTCGGTGACACCAGGAAAAGTAGAGAGGAAGTATCTCCCCAGTGGGGACAAAGACAGGAAGTGACCTGTATGCAGGGAAATACCTCCCCCTCATTGGGTGTTCCCAGGAATCTCATCTCCGTGTATCTGGGGTGGGATTAGCAGGCAGGAAGTGAGCTGTGCGCAGGGAAATACCTCCCCTCAACATCTGAAATATCTCACTATAGAAATCTAGAGCTCACCCAGAATGTCTTCCATAGCTGTCATTTCTGGACAATCAGTTCAGTATATAAGACCTGTGTCACTCCTCTCTTCTCCCCCTCCTCTCCTCTCCTATCCTCTGTTTTCTCCTATCCCTCTCTCTTCCCTCCTCTCCTCTCCATTTCCCCTCCTCTCTATTTCACTCTCCTCTGTATTTTCCTCTCCCTCTCTCCTCTATATTCTCCTCTCCCTCTCTCCTCTCCTCTTCTCTCCTCTCTATTCTCCTCTCCCTCTCTCCTCTCTATTCTCCTCTCCCTCTCTCCTCTCCTCTTCTCTCCTCTCTATTCTCCTCTCCCTCTCTCCTCTCCTCTTCTCTCCTCTCTATTCTCCTCTCCCTCTCTCCTCTCCTCTTCTCTCCTCTCTATTCTCCTCTCCCTCTCTCCTCTCCTCTTCTCTCCTCTCTATTCTCCTCTCCCTCTCTCCTCTCCTCTTCTCTCCTCTCTATTCTCCTCTCCCTCTCTCCTCTCCTCTTCTCTCCTCTCTATTCTCCTCTCCCTCTCTCCTCTGTATTCTCCTCTCCCTCTCTCCTCTCCTCTTCTCTCCTCTCTATTCTCCTCTCCCTCTCTCCTCTCCTCTTCTCTCCTCTCTATTCCCCCCTCCTCTGCATTCTCCTCTCCCTCCCCTCCCCCTTTTTCTGGGCAATCAGTTCAATATGTAAGACCTGTGTCACTCCTCTCCTTTCTATTCCCCTCTTCTTCCCTCTCCTCTCCCTTTTCCTCTCCCTCTTCCCCTCCCCCTCTCTGTTCCCCTTTCCTCACCCTCCCCTTCCCTCTCCTCTCCTCTTCCTTTTCCTCTCCCTCTTCTCCATATTCCCCTCCCCTCCCCCTCTCCGTTCCCCTCACCCTCCCCCTCTGTTCCCATCCTCTCCCCCTCCCACTTCCCTCTCCTCTCCTCTTCCTTTTCCTCTCCCTCTTCTCCATATTCCCCTCCCCTCCCCCTCTCCGTTCCCCTCACCCTCCCCCTCTGTTCCCATCCTCTCCCCCTCCCACTTCCCTCTCCTCTCCTCTTCTTTTTCCTCTCCCTCTTCTCCATATTCCCCTCCCCTCCCCCTCTCCGTTCCCCTCCCCTCCCCCTCTCTGTTCCCCCCCCCTCTCTGTTCCCCTCCCCTCACCCTCCCCTTCCCTCTCCTCTCCTCTTCCTTTTCCTCTCCCTCTTCTCCATATTCCCCTCCCCCTCTCCGTTCTCCTCCCCTCCCCCTCTCTGTCCCCCCCCCCCTGTCTGTTCCCCTCCCCTCACCCTCCCCCTTCCCTCTCCTCTCCCTCAGCTTCCCTCTTCATTCCCCTCCCCTCTCCTCTCCATCCTCGGGGTGGATTTCCTGATGGTGACAGCGGTGGTCCATGTCTGTGTAATGTGTGTTGAACCCACTTGTAGCCTCCTTTAGAAGCCCGTGTGACAGGGTGACAACGCAGTGGAAAAATTGCAGGATCAGTACAGAGTGTTGTCACCCTATAACAGTAAGTGCCGGAACAAGGACCATCATGGCGGGATCACCGAGGATTGTTTAAATTTCAAAAGATTGAGATAGGAAAAGTTATGAAGAGAGGAGTTTGTTGTACACATATTCTGAGCTCCCGCCCTGGGATCATATCTATGTATAGTAACCAGCACAATGAGAGAAGGCCCGCCCCCGAGGAAGCCCCTTCTCCTTAAAGCTGCAGCAACTCCCCTGCAGAACTTTTGTGCTGAACAGCTGGATGGAGTTTGGATGGAGTTGCTCTTCCCGTGTTTTCCATGGAAGATACGTCATGTGACGCAATGTTTAGTATGTGACTTGTACCCTCTGGTGTCTTCCAGGCCCTCAGACGGAGGATCGGTGGATGATCGGCTCCCCTGTAAGGGAAAACTCTCCATCTCAGGTCTGTATGTCCGCCATCGTAACCTTAATATGCATGTGTATAAATAATTTATCATTATTGTGTATTTTTTATTATTATTATCAATACTACTACTAAAAATAATAATAAATGTAATATAATCCTATATACGAGGACTCACCGTATAATCCTCACCAGGAGGTGGCGGTATTTGTAGCCCTGATGAAGGAGGCCAGTTAGTGCCCCTGAAACGCGTCGCTTCACCTCAGAGCCCCACCATTGATAAACTCTCTGTGGCCTTGTTGTCGCTCTCATCTTCTAAACACGGAGCTTCTGTTCCCAGGATGTAGGACGTGGTTTACATTATGTAAGGCTCGCTGCTCACATGTTGCAGGCAACTTTAACCTCATTCTAGATTCAGGGCGCCACCATATTGTCTTCTCCACCTTTTCCTGGGAGAGACCTCCCCCTAGACCTGTTCTGGATACGTTACGGAAGTCCAGGGCGCCACCATCTTGTCTTCACCTTTTCCTGGGAGAGACCTCCCCCTAGACCTGTTCTGGATACATTATGGAAGTCCAGGGCACCGCCATCTTGTCTTCTCCACCTTTTCCTGGGTGAGACCTCCCCCTAGACCTGTTCTGGATACATTATGGAAGTCCAGGGCACCGCCATCTTGTCTTCTCCACCTTTTCCTGGGAGAGATCTCCCCCTAGACCTGTTCTGGATATGTTACGGAAGTCCAGGGCCCCACCATCTTGTCTTCTCAACCCTTACCTGGAGGAAGCTTCTCCCGAGACCTGTTCTGGAAATGTTATGGAAGTCCAGGGCACCGCCATCTTGTCTTCTCCACCTTTTCCTGGGTGAGACCTCCCCTAGACCCGTTCTGGATACGTTACGGAAGTCCAGGGCGCCACCATCTTGTCTTCTCCACCTTTTCCTGGGTGAGACCTCCCCTAGACCCGTTCTGGATACGTTACGGAAGTCCAGGGCCCCACCATCTTGTCTTCTCAACCCTTCCCTGGAGGAAGCTTTTCCCGAGACCTGTTCTGGATATGTTATGGAAGTCCAGGGCCCCATCCCCTTATCTTCTCCAACTTTACCTTGGGAAGGCTTCTTCTCAGACCTATTATTGATACAATACTAAAGTACGGGGCCCCATCATTTTGTCTTCTTAACCTTTCATTGGAGGAAACTTCTCCTGAGACCTGTCCTGGATACGCTACCAAAGTAGAAGGCCCCACTATATTCTCTTCTCAACATTTCCCCAAAGGATACCCCTCCTCAGACCTGTTCTGGATACGTTACTGAAGTCCAGGGCCCCACCATCGTGTTTTTTTGACCCTTCTTTGGTGGATATTTCTCCCCAGACATGCTTTGGATACGTTACTGAAGTACAGGATCCCACCATCTTGATCTGTCCTAGGGGAAAACATCTCCACAGACCTTCTCTGGATACGCTATCAAAGTAGAAGGAACTACTATATTCTCTTCTCAACATTTCCCTGAGGGAAAGCCCTCCTAAAACATGTTCTGGATATGTGACTGAAGTCCAGGGCCCCACCATCTTGTCTTCTTGACCCTTCCTTGGTGGACACTTATCCACAGACATGTTCTGAATACGTTACTGAAGTCCAGGGCCCCACCATCTTGTCTTCTTGACCCTTCCTTTGTGAACACTTATCCACAGACATGTTCTGAATACGTTACTGAAGTCCAGGGCCACACCATCTTGTCTTCTTGACCCTTCTTTGGTGTACACCTTTCCCAAGACACATTCTGGATACGTTACTGAAGTCCAGGGCCCCACCATCTTGTCTTCCTGACCCTTCCTTGGTGTATATTTCTCCCCAGACATGTTTTGGATACGTTGCTGAAGTACGGGGCCCCACCATCTTGATCTTTCCTAGGGGAAAACATCTCCACAGACCTTCTCTGGATACGCTATCAAAGTAGAAGGAACCACTATATTCTCTTCTCAACATTTCCCTGAGGAATAGCCCTCCTAAAACATGTTCTGGATATGTGACTGAAGTCCAGGGCCCCACCATATTGTCTTCTTAGCCCTTCCTTGGTGGCCACCTTTCCCCAGACACGTTCTGGATACGTTACTGAAGTCCAGGGCCCCACCATTTTGGATACATTACCGAAGTCCAGGGCCTCATCATCCTTGTCATCCTAACTTTTTGTCCCCAGACCCATTCTGGATATGTTACCAAAGTCAAGGGCCCCACCATCTTGTCTTCCCAACCTTCCCAGACTTCTCCCCAGACCTGTTCTGTGTGTTGTACTGATGTCCAGGGCCATTGTCTTGACTTGTCTTCTTGACCCTTCCTTGGTGGACACCTTTCTCAAGACACGTTCTGGATATGTTACTGAAGTCCAGGGCCCCACCATCTTGTCTTCTTAGCCCTTCCTTGGTGGACACCTTTTCCCAGACACGTTCTGGATACGTTACTGAAGTCCAGGGCCCCACCATCTTGTCTTCTTGACCCTTCCTTGGTGGACACTTATCCACAGACCTGTTCTGAATACGTTACTGAAGTCCAGGACCCCACCATCTTGTCTTCTTGACCCTTCCTTGGTGGACACTTATCCACAGACATGTTCTGAATACGTTACTGAAGTCCAGGGCCCCACCATCTTGTCTTCTTGACCCTTCCTTTGTGGACACTTATCCACAGACATGTTCTGAATACGTTACTGAAGTCCAGGGCCCCACCATCTTGTCTTCCTGACCCTTCCTTGGTGTATATTTCTCCCCAGACATGTTTTGGATACGTTGCTGAAGTACGGGGCCCCACCATCTTGATCTTTCCTAGGGGAAAACATCTCCACAGACCTTCTCTGGATACGCTATCAAAGTAGAAGAAACCACTATATTCTCTTCTCAACATTTCCCTGAGTGATAGCCCTCCTAAAACATGTTCTGGATACGTTACTGAAGTCCAGGGCCCCACCAGCTTGTCTTCTTAGCCCTTCCTTGGTAGCCACCTTTTCCCAGACACGTTCTGGATATGTTACTGAATTCCAGGGCCCCACCATCTTGTCTTCTTTCCCCTTCTTTGGTGGACACCTTTCCCCAGACACGTTCTGGATACGTTACCGAAGTCCAGGGCCTCATCATCCTTGTCATCCTAACTTTTTGTCCCCAGACCCATTCTGGATATGTTACCAAAGTCAATGGCCTCACCATCTTGTCTTCCCAACCTTCCCAATGGCCTCACCATCTTGTCTTCCCAACCTTCCCAGACTTCTCCTCAGACCTGTTCTGTGTGTTGTACTGATGTCCAGGGCCATTGTCTTGACATTTCTCTGGGGTAAACCTCCCCAGACCTGTTATCTGCATTTACTGACTTAACTCCCAGAAATCCAAGGAGGACAGGGGCACATTCAGGGGTTGTAGGGAGATCTTTCTGGTGGAGTATCCAAGAGAAGCAAGAAGCCGGGAGGGCAACTTCTCCCACCAGGCCCCTCCCATAACTGAAATGCCACCTTAGGTAGACCGGTTCATATGTGATGTGTACAATGATATATTATTTCTCTCTCTGTAGATCTCCGGATTCCCCTCATGTGGAAGGACAGCGAATACTTCAAGAATAAAGGAGGTGAGGGAATGTTTTACTTGCCACATATCAGTATATTTTAATGGAGCAGATTAGGAGATCGATCGCTCTACGATCCCTGCGTCCAATAAACGTTCCAAGAGATAGCGGACGTGTCCCCTGACGGTTCTCATCTCCCATCTCTCCGTGTGTTGCAGAGCTCCATCGCTGTGCCGTGTTCTGCGCTCTGCAGATCCGAGGGGAGGTCTGTGACACGGAAATGGTCTTTGTGGATCGGACTGCCACAGATATCTGCTTCGAGAACCCCATCGTCTTGTGAGTATCCAGTATATGGTGTTATAGTATCAATGAAAGAATACCAGAATATCCTTTGCCTATCAACCTATCACCAATCCTTCCTGCATTACTGCCCAACCTATCACCTATCCTTCCTGTATTATTGCCCAACCTATCACCAATCCTTCCTCTATTACTGCCCAACCTATCACCAATCCTTCCTCTATTACTGCCCAACCTATCACCAATCCTTCCAGTATTTTTGCCCAACCTATCACCAATCCTTCCTGCATTACGGCCCAACCTATCACCAATCCTTCCTGTATTATTGCCCAACCTATCACCAATCCTTCCAGTATTTTTGCCCAACATATCACCAATCCTTCCAGTATTTTTGCCCAACATATCACCAATCCTTCCTGTATTATTGCCCAACCGATCACCAATCCTTCCCCACTATTACTGCCCAACCTATCACCAATCCTTCCTGTATTTTTGGCCAACCTATCACCAATCCTTCCTCTATTACTGCCCAACCTATCACCAATCCTTCTTCTATTACTGGCCAAACTATCACCAATCCTTCCAGTATTATTGCCCAACCTATCACCAATCATTCCTCTATTACTGCCCACCCTATCATCATTCCTTCCTCTATAACTGCCCAACCTATCAGCAATCCTTCCAGTATTATTGCCCAACCTATCTCCAATCCTTTCAGTATTATTGCCCAACCTATCACCAATCTTTCCTGTATTACTGCCCAACCTATCACCAATCCTTCCTGTATTACTGCCCAACCTATCACCAATCCTTCCTGTATTACTGCCCAACCTATCACCAATCCTTCCTCTATTACTGCCCAACCTATCACCAATCCTTCCTGTATTACTGCCCAACCTATCACCAATCCTTCCTGTATTACTGCCCAACCTATCACCAATCCTTCCTCTATTACTGCCCAACCTATCGCCAATCCTTCCTCTATTACTGCCCAACCTATCACCAATCCTTCCAGCATTACCAATCACCAATCTTGCCTTACAGTCATAGTTTCACTCAGCCCTTCCTATTGCTCCCTCTATTACTGTTGTATTTTACCTTTTCTCTCCAGCTCGGACGTGGAGCCAGGTTTTGAACTCAGTCTCCAGCTGTACAGCTGTGCTGTGGATGAGGACTTTTCTCTCTCTGGGACCCCAAGAAGACTGTCCACCAAACTGAGCAACTCCCTGGGTCGTTCATCGGGACGGAGGGTACGAGCTTCCATGGAAGGAGCGTGCAGCAATGGAGGAGGAAGCCCCGTCCTTCTACCTGTCCCCAGTGTCCCGTGAGTTACCATTAACCTGAGGTCATTGTACAAGATACTCGGGTATTCTGCCGTTAGTACACACGGTCAGATCTGCTTGGGGTGGATGTTTACCCCCTTTGGAGGAGGTGGAACTATCATGACCTCAGCTCTGACCCAATCCTGGAAAAAAGGATCACAAAGAGTCGGTTGCTTATCCCTGTGAGAGCAGCGGCTCCCTTTATTTGCCTCGACACTTACCTGAGGGTCGTTGGTGGAAATAATCACCATTATGGCCAATAATCACCGTAGCTTGACAAATTCGATCTATTGTTGGATTGAATTTGATATGAATTCATGCGCACTCCATATGGGAATAGACCCTACAAACAGGGCAGGTAGAAGCAAACAATATCCCAGACTTGGGAGAAACCTAAGGATCCCAGATGGAATAATATATATCAGGATGACTACAACTTACCTGCAAACACTAAATGTAGCCAGGGGTCACTCCTGCTCGAGTCGGAATCGTACACCCCTAATATGTCACATGTAACAAGGCAACGTTTTGGAGTCTTTAAAAGGCCCCTCTCTATTATTATTATCATTGGTGGGAGCTTTCAGGTCATGTGCTGAGTGACGGGAGGGGGATCATGTGATCATATCTATCGATCCGGAATGTTCTGTATGTTTCCTTCTCTTCTGTTTCAGGGGTCCAAAGTTCCTGCTGCTGGCCCACACTAAACTGACCCTGGCTGATGTCCAGGACGGCTTCCGCACTCACGACCTCACCATGAACAGTTCAGGTAAATCACTAAAGCTGCCGAACTGAATTTGTTATTGAGGGTTGGAGGCAAGGAGATTTCAGTACAACCATCCCATAATAGATGTTTTGTATCTTCATCATCAGAAACGTCCCCGCAGTCTCTGGTGGGGAATGATGAGATTGATGTGTAGTTCAGGAATGATGAGAGCGCCCCCTTGTGGGGAATGATGAGAATGATGATTATTTGGTGAATGGTGAGAGCGCCCCCTTGTGGGGAATGATGAGAATGATGGGTAGTTCAGGAATGATGAGAGCGCCCCCTTGTGGGGAATGATGAGATTGATGGGTAGTTCAGGAATGATGAGAGCGCCCACTTGTGGGGAATGATGAGAATGATGATTATTTGGGGAAGGGTGAGAGCGCCCCCTTGTGGGGAATGATGAGAATGATGGGTAGTTCAGGAATGATGAGAGCGCCCCCTTGTGGGGAATGATGAGATTGATGGGTAGTTCAGGAATGATGAGAGCGCCCACTTGTGGGGAATGATGAGAATGATGATTATTTGGGGAAGGGTGAGAGCGCCCCCTTGTGGGGAATGATGAGATTGATGGTTATTTGGTGAATGGTAAGAGCGCCCCCTTGTGGGGAATGATGAGAATGATGAATAACTGGGGAACAATGAAGGGCGCCCTCTTGTAGGAAATGACGGTACTGTACATACAATGTATACAGCAGTATATTGCAGTGGTGTCAGGGTATATAGTATATATTATATTATAGACTCCTCTTTGTGTTGTAGATGAGAGCTCCTGTTGGCTGCCGCTGTACGGAAGTGTGTGCTGCCGCCTTACAGCACAGCCTGACTGTATGAACCAAGACATGATATCCGGGTATCTGCAAATCCAGGTGAGAGATCCGGGGCTGAAGATACTTTTCTGTGGGGTGATAATACTCTCCTCGGGGGGGGGGGGGAGATACTCTCCTCTGTGGGCAAAGATACTGGAGGTGATAATATTCTTCCCAGGGGTGATGATATTCTCCTCAGGTTGGGGGGGTTGATGATACGGTCCTCAGGAAGTAAAGATAATCTCCCCCAGAGGTGATGATATTCTTCCCCAGGGGGTAATTATACTCCCTTCCAGGGGTGACAATGCTCCCCCCTTTGGGGTGACGATACTCTCATCTGGGGGTAAAGATAGTCCTCTAGGGGTGGTGATTTTCTCCTCTGGGGTTGAAAATACTCTCCTCCGGAGTGACAATACACCTCTGGGGGTGATAATACTATCAGCTGGGGATGACGGGGTGACGATACTCTCCTCTGGGGGTGAAGATATTATCTTCTGGGAATAATAATACCCTCCTCTAAGGGTAATAATACTCTCCCCTTGGGGTGACGGGGTGACGATACCCTCCTCTGGGGGTGAAGATATTATCTTCTGGGAATAATAATACCCTCCTCTAAGGGTTATAATACTCTCCCCTTGGGGTGACAGGGAAAATACTCTCCTCTAAGGGTAATAATACTCTCCTCAGGTTGGGGGGGGGGGGGGGGGGTATTAAATGATGCGGTCCTCAGGGAGTGATGATACTCCTCCACGGGGGTGACAATACTCTCCTCCAGTGGGTAGTTGATAGGGCTCCTCTGGGGGTGACAATACTCCCCCCTTAGGGTGACGATACTCCTCTAAGGGTGATGATTTTCTCTACTGGGGGTGACAGGGGTGATGATACTCTCCTCTGGAGGTGAAAATGCTCTCCTCTGGGGGTGAAGATATTTTTTTCTGGGGATAAAAATACTCTCCTCTAAGGCCTCGTACACACGACCGCTTTCCTCGACAGAATCCATCAAGAAACTTGGCGACGGAGCTTTTTTGCGGAGGAAAACGGTCGTGATTTTCATCGAGAAAACTGTCGAGGAACTCGACGAGGAAGCCCTGGTTCACACTGATGCTACTTTACTTGAAGTAGCGCGATTTCAAAGTAGCAAGGTCAGCGCGATTTCAGGTGCTACTTGATAGACCTTTGTGTGGCTTCATACACAGATGTCTATAGAAATCGCACCTGAAATTGGCAAAAGTAGTGCAGGAACTACTTTTGCAAATCGGTGCGGCGCCGCAAAATCGGCGTCGCACCGATTGGAACAGTGCCATTGCCGGCAATAGGCTGCGACTTGAAAAATGAGAGTTATTTTTTTCCTCAACGGGAGTCGTCGTGTTCCTCGTCGGGCTGGTTTTCCACGAGAAACACGTTGGTGCGTATGCTAAGAAACCCGCGCACCTTCGGTAAAAGTAGCGTTTGTAATGGAGATCGCACATTCGTCGCGATGTAAACAGACTGAAAAGTGAAAATGTCTCTCACCAAACTTTTACCTGAACACGCAGTAACATGAGATTAGCAAAAGCAGCCCCCAGGGTTGTGCCAGTGGAATGGAACTTCCCCCGCCGTGGTACGTGTTTTACGTCACCGCGTTTGAGAATGGCGAGATTTGGTCTTGACAGCGTGTACGCAAAGACAGCTTGTCAAGATTCTCGACAAGCCTAACAAGGAACTCATCGAGGAAAACGATGTGTCTTTTCCGACGAGTTCCTCCTATTCTCCCCTGGGGGTGACGGGGTGATGATACTCTCCTCAGGTTGGGGGGGGGGGGGTTTAACGATACGGTCCTCAGGGAGTGATGATACTCTCCCCCGGAGGTGATGATACTCCTCTAAGGGTAACGATTTCCTCCCCTGGGGGTGACGGGGTGATGATACTCTCCCCCGGAGGTGATGATACTCCTCTAAGGGTAACGATTTTCTCCCCTGGGGGTAACGGGGTGATGATACTCTCCTCCGGGGAGTGGGAAGATACTCTCCTCTGGAGGTGATGACATTCTTCCCCAGGGGTGATGATACTGTTTTTCTGGGGGTGAAAATACTCTCCTCTAAGGGTAATAATACTCTCCTCAGGTTGGAGGGGGTTTTAACGATACGGTCCTCAGGGAGTGATGATACTCTCCCCCGGAGGTGATGATACTACTCTAAGGGTAACGATTTTCTCCCCTGGGGGTGACGGGGTGATGATACTGTTTTTCTGGGGGTGAAAATACTCTCCTCTAAGGGTAATAATACTCTCCTCAGGTTGGGGGGGGGGGGGTTTAACGATACGGTCCTCAGGGAGTGATGATAATCTCCCCCGGAGGTGATGATACTCCTCTAAGGGTAACGATTTTCTCCCCTGGGGGTAACGGGGTGATGATACTCTCCTCCGGGGAGTGGGAAGATACTCTCCTCTGGAGGTGATGATATTCTTCCCCAGGGGTGATGATACTGTTTTTCTGGGGGTGAAAATACTCTCCTCTAAGGGTAATAATACTCTCCTCAGGTTGGGGTTGGTTGATGATATGGTCCTCAGGGGTAAAGATACCGTCCTCCAGGGGAGGATGAAAATACTCTTCTTCGGTGGTGGTGATATTCTCCTCCGGAGATGATGATACTCTCCTCCAGTGGGTAGTTGATAGGGCTCCTCCGGGGGTGACAATACACCTCTGGGGGTGATAATACTCTCCCCTGTGGGCTACGGGGTGATGATACTCTCCTCTGGGTGGTGGGAAGATACTCTCCTCTGGGGGTAAAAATAATCTCCTTTAAGGGTAATGATACTCTCCTCAGGTTGGGGGGGGTTGACGATATGGTCCTCAGGAAGTGATGATACTCTCCTCTCGGGGTGAAGATACTCCTCTGGGGTTGACGATACTCTCCTCCAGGGGTGACAATACACCTTGGGGGGCGATAATACTCTCCCCTGGGGGTGAGAAGATACTTTCCTCTGGAGGTGAAAATACTCTCCTCAGGTTGGGGGGATTGACAATATGGTCCTCATGAAGTGATGATATTCTTCCCCAGGGGTGAAGATACCGTCCGCCAGGGGATGAAAATACTCTCCCACGGGGGTGACAATACTCTCCCCAGTAGGTAGTTTATAGGGCTCCTCCGGGGGTGACAATACTCCCCCCTTGGGGTGACGATACCCCTCTAGGGGGTGATGGTTTTGTCCTCTGGGGGGGAGGTGATTCTTTACGACTTCCAGATGCAGATTGGTAGCAGACCATTGTGGGCGGGGTAAACATTCCGGCTCCTCGTGCTCTGATTGGTTTATTTCTCTTGGCCCCGGCAGGCGCGGGGACAGGCGGGATGGCAACGGATGTACTGCGTGCTGCGGGGGTGCCGCTTGCTGTGCTATACGCAGCCCTGTGAGAAAGGGTCGGCCGCCCCGGAACCGGAACTCACCGTCTTCGTCAATAAGGTCAGAGGTCACGTAGGACACTTCTAGTCATGGGGGGAGAGGGGAGGGCATCAAGGTGTGACGTTGTCTTTGCCCCCCCCCCCCCCACAGGAGACCAGAATCCGGAGCTCAGACCGCGAAGGACAAAACCAGTCGCAGAGCCTGTCCATCACCAACCGGTACGGGAGCGAGGAGGTGACGCACCACGCCAGGGCGGAGGGCCGGGAGGAGCTGCGCCGATGGATGGAGGCCTTCTGGCAGCACTTCTATGACATGAGTATGTGGGGGGCGGGGACTGTGCTGTACACAACCCCCGAGACTTCTCACAACTAATCCCGCCTCTCTCTGTGGCCCCTCCCAGGTCAGTGGAAGCAGTGCTGTGATGACCTCATGAAGATCGAGACACCCCCGCCCAAGAGGACCACCCTCGCTATGGCCAAGCAGGGCTCCCTCTACCATGAGATGGGTAAGCAGCAAGGCCTTCTGGGTAATGTTCTTTGCCTCATGGACCTTCCTAAGGGGCCCCATACACATCAGTCCAGGGTCTATTACTCTGCTCTCTCCTCCATGCACTCTAACACTCTGATGTCCCCTCTATGCTCTCTAAAGATCTCTAGGGCGGCGTACACACGACCGAAAAACTCGACGGGCGAAACACATCGTTTTCCCCGTCGAGTTCCTTGTTCGGCAGAATACGTCTCCCATCGAGCTTCTTGCTGAATTCTGCCGAGGAAACCGGTCGTGTGTACGCCGCCCCACACTCTGCTGTCCCCTCCATGCACTCTAACAGTCTCTAACGCTCTCTGCTTTCCTCCATGCACTCTAACAGTCTCTAACACTATGCTCTCTCCTTCATGCACTCTAACAGTCTCTAACACTATGCTGTCTCCTCCATGCACTCTAAAGATCTCTAACATTCTGATGTCTCCTCCATGCACTCTAACAGTCTCTAACACTCTGCTCTCTCCTCCATGCTCTTTCACAGTCTCTAACACTCTGCTCTCTCCTTCATGCACTTTAAAGATCTCTAACACTCTACTCTCTAATGATCTCTAACACTCTCTGTGTCTCTTCTATGCACTCTTAACAGTTTTCTCTCTTCTCTTTCCTGTGTCTGCATGTCTCTGCTCCCCTCCCCCTTAGCCTTATCTGCTCCGGCCAGTGCGGAGGGCCTCCTGCTGCAGGACAATGCCGTCTCTGCGGAGATCCGCTCCCTGCTCTGCACCTATTACAGCGACAGGTTTGTATCGTGGCCTTGTGGTCCCCCCCGTCCCTGGAATACACCGTACATATATGTCCTATGTATCTCACATGGCCTCGGGGCCCCCGGGGTGAGCTCAGGGGGGGCGGCTCTGTCTATGTTCAGGGTTAACATTAATGTGGAGCTTCAGCCAAACTGAGAAAGACGAGATTCTCCTTCCTGTCTGCGTCCCCTGACTTCCTGTTCTGGTGACACCTTATACAATGGTCGTCACCGGGACAGGAAGTCAGGGGAGGGTCCTCCCAACCAATAACCATCATCTCCTAGTGATGTGACCCCTCCCACTCCCATAAACTGCACTCTGAATGGGTGCTCTGGGTTCCGGGTCTTCTTATTACGGAACAGAACAAACCTTGTGAGGCCATGAAATGAGGACTCGGTCACCGACCAGCCCTTCTGCGTCCTTTCTCCACTTCCCTAATATCCCTCTCAGGAAAGACCTAAAATGAGGACTCGGTCACCGACCAGCCCTTCTGCGTCCTTTCTCCACTTCCCTGATATCCCTCTCGGGAAAGACCTGAAATGAGGACTCGGTCACCGACCAGCCCTTCTGCGTTCTTTCTCCACTTCCCTGATATCCCTCTCAGGAAAGACCTGAAATGAGGACTCGGTCACCGACCAGCCCTTCTGCGTTCTTTCTCCACTTCCCTGATATCCCTCTCGGGAAAGACCTGAAATGAGGACTCGGTCACCGACCAGCCCTTCTGCGTCCTTTCTCCACTTCCCTAATATCCCTCTCAGGAAAGACCTAAAATGAGGACTCGGTCACCGACCAGCCCTTCTGCGTTCTTTCTCCACTTCCCTGATATCCCTCTCAGGAAAGACCTGAAATGAGGACTCGGTCACCGACCAGCTCTTCTGCGTCCTTTCTCCACTTCCCTGATATCCCTCTCAGGAAAGACCTAAAATGAGGACTCGGTCACCGACCAGCCCTTCTGCGTTCTTTCTCCACTTCCCTGATATCCCTCTCAGGAAAGACCTGAAATGAGGACTCCGTCACCGACCAGCCCTTCTGCGTTCTTTCTCCACTTCCCTGATATCCCTCTCGGGAAAGACCTGAAATGAGGACTCGGTCACCGAACCAGCCCTTCTGCGTTCTTTCTCCACTTCCCTGATATCCCTCTCGGGAAAGACCTGAAATGAGGACTCGGTCACCGACCAGCCCTTCTGCGTCCTTTCTCCACCTCCCTAATATCCCTCTCAGGAAAGACCTAAAATGAGGACTCGGTCACCGACCAGCCCTTCTGCGTCCTTTCTCCAATTCCCTGATATCCCTCTCAAGAGACCGAAAGTGAGCGACAAATTTCAGAGGCCAAATACTTCTCTTATTCACCATGAGATCTCATCCGTATCTATCTATCTATCTATCTATCTATCTATCTATCTATCTATCTATCTATCTATCTATCTATCTATCTATCTATCTATCTATCTATCATCGGTGTCAGTGGAAGGAATAGTGTCCCATCATTGGTGTCAGTGGAAGGAATAGTGTCCTCATCATTGGTGTCAGTGGAAGGAATAGTGTCCCATCATTGGTGTCAGTGGGAGGAATAGTGTCCCATCATTGGTGTCAGTGGAAGGAATAGTGTCCTCATCATTGGTGTCAGTGGAAGGAATAGTGTCCCCATCATTGGTGTCAGTGGAAGGAATAGTGTCCCCATCATTGGTGTCAGTGGAAGGAATAGTGTCCCCATCATTGGTGTCAGTGGGAGGAATAGTGTCCCCATCATTGGTGTCAGTGGGAGGAATAGTGTCCCCATCATTGGTGTCAGTGGGAGGAATAGTGTCCCCATCATTGGTGTCAGTGGGAGGAATAGTGTCCCCATCATTGGTGTCAGTGGGAGGAATAGTGTCCCCATCATTGGTGTCAGTGGGAGGAATAGTGTCCCCATCATTGGTGTCAGTGGGAGGAATAGTGTCCCCATCATTGGTGTCAGTGGGAGGAATAGTGTCCCATCATTGGTGTCACCTAGGTTTTGTTCTAGTGATGGTCTCTGGTGTGTCTCCTGGGTTTTGTTCTAGTGATGGTCCCCGGTAGGGTTGTCCCGATACCATTTTTTTAGGACCGAGTACAAGTACCGATACTTTTTTTCATGTACTCGCCGATACCGAATACCGATACTTTTTTTTAAATGTGTCCCCAAATGCAGCCATGTCCCCAACATATATGCAGCCATGTCCCCCACATGTATCCAGCCATGTAACCCATACCTAAATGATGATGATGCTGCCGCCACTGCCGCGTTAATCAGCGTGTGGGGAACATTACAGGCAGCTTTCGTTTGAATAGCCGTATTCCCCGCCGTGTATAGACACTCCCCCTTGCTCGGGATTGGACAGATCCGTCCAATCTCAAGCAAGGGGGAGTGTCTATACACGGCACAGCGGGGAATACAGCTATTCAAACTAAAGCTGCCTGTAATGTTCCCCGTACGCTGATTAACACGGCGGCAGTGGCTTTGCAGTATGCGTCGGCGGGGGGGGGGGGGGGGGGGGGGGGGGGTAGTATTCTACCAGGCATCGGGGGCATTTGCTGGAGCACAAGTACTCCCGCAAATACTCGGTATCGGTCCCGATACCGATATCGGGACAACCCTAGTCTCCGGTGTGTCTCCTGGGTTTTGTTTTAGTGATGGTCCCCGGTGTGTCTTCTGGGTTTTGTTCTAGTGATGGTCCCCGGGTTGTCTCCTGGGTTTTGTTCTAGTGATGGTCCCCGGGTTGTCTCCTGGGTTTTGTTCTAGTGATGGTCCCCGGGTTGTCTCCTGGGTTTTGTTCTAGTGATGGTCCCCGGGTTGGCTCCTGGCTTTTCTTCTAGTGATGGTCTCCGGTGTGTCTCCTGGGTTTTCTTCTAGTGATGGTCTCCGGTGTGTCTCCTGGGTTTTCTTCTAGTAATGGTCTCCGGTGTGTCTCCTGGGTTTTCTTCTAGTGATGGTCTCCGGTGTGTCTCCTGGGTTTTAGTCTAGTAATGGTCTCCGGTGTGTCTCCTGGGTTTTGTTCTAGTGATGGTCTCCGGTGTGTCTCCTGGGTTTTGTTCTAGTGACGGTCCCCAGGTTGACGTCTGGGTTTTGTTCTAGTGACAGTCCCCAGGTTGACTTCTGGGTTTTGTTCTAGTGACGGTCCCCAGGTTGACTTCTGGGTTTTGTTCTAGTGATGGTCCCTGAGTTGTCTTCTGGGTTTTGTTCTAGTGATGGTCCCCGGGTTGTCTTCTGGGTTTTGTTCTAGTGATGGTCCCCGGGTTGTCTTCTGGGTTTTGTTCTAGTGATGGTCCCCGGGTTGTCTTCTGGGTTTTGTTCTAGTGACGGTCCCCGGGTTGTCTTCTGGGTTTTGTTCTAGTGATGGTCCCCGGGTTGTCTTCTGTGTTTTGGTCTAGTGATAGTCCCTGGGTTGTCTTCTGGGTTTTGGTCTAGTGATGGTCTCTGGTGTGTCTCCTGGGTTTTATTCTAGTGATGGTCCCCGGGTTGTCTTCTGGGTTTTGTTCTAGTGATGGTCCCCGGGTTGTCTTCTGGGTTTTGTTCTAGTGATGGTCCCCGGGTTGTCTTCTGTGTTTTGGTCTAGTGATAGTCCCTGGGTTGTCTTCTGGGTTTTGGTCTAGTGATGGTCTCTGGTGTGTCTCCTGGGTTTTGTTCTAGTGATGGTCCCCGAGTTGTCTTCTGGGTTTTGTTCTAGTGATGGTCCCCGGGTTGTCTTCTGTGTTTTGGTCTAGTGATAGTCCCTGGGTTGTCTTCTGGGTTTTGGTCTAGTGATGGTCTCTGGTGTGTCTCCTGGGTTTTATTCTAGTGATGGTCCCCGGGTTGTCTTCTGGGTTTTGCTCCTCACATTCTCTTCTTCTTGTCTTGCAGCTATTGAGGGTCTGGGTCCGATTCCCGACCTTCTCTCCCAGCGGATGAAGGAGTTTGAGATACAGAGGGGTCTGGATCCGCCTCCCTGGACGTCTTTCTTCAACAGCCCCAAACTTGAACGTCCTTCCCGCTCCTCGTCCTCCGATTGTGACAGTCCTCCAGGTCAGACCTCCAGGCTTCGTCCCCGCACCCTCTCCCTGGATGCAAAACTGACATCCCTTAAAAACCGGGGGCTGAGGATGGCCGACCAACGGTCTACGGGCCAAGAGTCCTCCGGAGGAGATGACAGTCCTCACCCGGAGGCCAGGAACTCGAGCAGCAGTGGGCGCAGCACCCCGGACTCAGAGAAGGGGGGACAAAACCGCAAGAACATTAGGAGCCTCAGAACCAAACTGGACCCCCGAAACTGGCTGCAGAGTCAGGTGTGACCCCGTCTGATCACATGACCAGAGTGTCGGATGGGGGTGAGAGACCAGAACCAAGAGTCCAAAGGGCACCCATGTGTCAGGCTCTGGTCGGTATGTACTGTGGACACCCCATTCCCAAACATGGAGTGACGCCCTACTTATTCTCATACCAAATTAACATACCGCGTCCTCCAAGTAACACTGACACACACAGCGCGCTCCACCCACCTCAGGGTAACCTCAAAGACATAACGGCAAGATGTGGACGAGTCTTCCTTCACATGGGAGAGCGGAACCGGAGATATTATATACATTTATACCGAGTCCCTCCCAATCCCACTGAAGGGCGATGAAAAACAAGCTATATTATTATTATTATTATTGTGCCACCCACTGCTGGGCACCAATGACACCCAGACTTTAAGCCCCTCCCTCTGAAAGGTGTCATGGCTGCACACTGTTTACATGACCTTTCAGCACCGCCTACTGCAGGGTGACTGATGGGGAGCTATGTGACCCGGGAATGTGCCCCTCCTACTGCAGGGTGACTGATGGGAGCTGTGAGACCAGGAATATGCCCCTTCTACTGCAGGGTGACTGATGGGAGCTGTGAGACCAGGAATATGCCCCTCCTACTGCAGGGTGACTGATGGGAGCTGTGAGACCGGGAATATGTCCCTCCTACTGCAGGGTGACTATAGGATATGGGGTCTGCCCCTCCCTCTGCAGGGTGATAAAAGGATAAGGAGTCTACCCCTCCTCCTGCAAGGTGACTAAATAATATGGGGTCTGCTCCTCCCCCTGCAGGGTGACTATAGGATATGCAGTCTGTCCCTCCCTCTACAGGGTGACTGGGGTATGCCCCTCTCCCTGCAGGGTGACTATATGGTATGAGATCTGTTCCTCCCCCTGCAGGGTGACTATGGGGTATGAGGTCTGTCCCTCCCTCTGCAGGGTTACTATAAGATATGCAGTCTGACCCTACCTCTACAGGGTGATTGGGGTATGCCCCTCCCCCTGCAGGGTGACTATAGGGAATGGGGTCTGCCCCTCCCCCAGCAGGGTGACTATAGAATATGAGGTCTGCACTTCCCCCAGCAGGGTGACTATAGAATATGAGGTCTGCCCTTCCCCCAGCAGGGTGACTATAGAATGAGGTCTGCCCCCCCCCCCCCCCACTACAGGGTGACTATAGGGTATGAGGTCTGCCCCTCCCCCTGCAGGGTGACAGATGTTGGGGTACACACACAGCCTGAGGGGGGGGGGGGACACAATCTATTGGCTCCTGGCAGTGAGAGAATTAAAGCTTTACGATTATAAACCGCCTTACCAAAAAATTACTAACAGAGTATTATATTATAATAAATCTTTATTGCCAAGCTCCGCCTCTTTTTTTGCTCCTCTTCCTCCTGTGACAGGTTCTCCTCTCAAGTCTGTAACAAAGTAACAAGGAAATTCTCAGTACGTGTATCTGGAACACGGGCCTGGGGAGGGAGAGGGGGGCTGGGTACACAGCGCTTCTACAGAAATCACATGACACCCCCCTCCTGTCACCAAATCCCATGAAAGGTCAGCACGGCCGAGACCAGGAGGGGTAATGGCCCTGGGTACGAGTATGCAACGGGGGGGGGGGGGAGTAGGCATAGCGTGGTCCACGGAATGTATAATAATTCTGGATCCTTGCCCCGGGTTCTGCAGGACCCTGTTCCTGTGATCAGTATCTTAATCACCTCAACACTGAAGCCATGTCTGAAGGGCGCAGCAGGACATCCAGCCGTATGGTGTGAAGAATGTCATTGCGTGGCGTATACAACTCCATAAGAACATAGCTGGTACCGGCCAGCCGTCCAATAGAAAGACAATTATAAATGTTTGTGTCCTACAATGGATTGTCCCGTCACCGGATGTTAAAACAATTGAAAAAAAAATCATGGCTTCCAGATTCCTACAAATTCAAACCCCCCAGACCCCCACCTACACCAGCCAGGGTTGTGGGGAAGAGGCCCTTGTCCTCAGACTTTTACAAAGCCAACTAATAATATTTGGGAAGAAAAGGGTCATGGGAAGGGGGGCTGGGCACTGCCATGGGGACAGGCATCAATGCAGACATCCCAACCTGCAAAAACTCGTTTCAGAGAGGCAAAGCTTTGCGCCGGAGACTGGGCATGGGACACACCCGCAAGATCCAAGCAGCTGCTGTTACATTACTTGCAGAGTAGCTTGGGAAGCGGCTATCAGCACCTCTTGTGGCATGCTCCTCCCCACTGGCCCCTCCTCTCCTAGTCTGTCCGCTGTGATGACAGATCTGGTGCCTGCAAAGCGGCGGTAATTTTACCTCTTATGGCACGCTCCTCCCTGCCAACCTCTCCACCTGCGGTGCTTTTGGGTGGAAGGGAGGGAAGGAGCGTGCCATAAGAGGTCTAAGGGCAGCATGGGGTGTGTCTACAGATCTCCAGACTGTCCCGCGCCTGGCCACAGACAGAAGGCGGAGCAGCTCGAGAGGCCGCCACAGTAATACTCCATTCGGCCGCTCGGGTTGCTCTGTCTGTGGCTGAGTCCCAGCCAGGCAGTCACAGGTGTCCGGGAAACCGCAGTCAAATGCGGGAGACTTAAAGTTTAATGCAAACATTTAAGAAAAATACCAGGAGAGGCTTTTAAAAAAAAAAAAAAAAAAAAAAAAAAAAAAGGCATTAACAGAAAATATGTTGTGACCAAATTACATCCCCCCCCCCCCAACCAAAACCGAGCGGCTTCCCATCACCCACTTCACTGTGGGGAGAAGGAAGGTGGGAGACGTGAAAGTGGCCATTGTACAGCACAATGGCTGGCCCTTCGGTCAGGAATCAATTTCTTCTAAAGGCTCGACCCTAGAGGGAGGTGTGAAGAGAGGGGGGGGGGGGGTGTATGGTGAAGCGACCAAGGTGCCAAATCTCAAAGCGCCCCTCTAATAATTTAAACCCTGTACAATAGTTATTATATACATCCAAAGACTAAAAAGGTGCTTTAGGCCCATTTTTTAAAAATGTAAAATTCTGAAGTCCTCTGGCTGCTTGGATACTGACCAAAGATTGCTCACCACACAGATCCATGTACCCGTTGTCTCTACAACCCAAAGGATTGGCTAGACGGCACGAAGAGATCAATAGAGAACTCCCTCCCCCCTTTTCCTCAAGTCTTTAGCGTTAATTCTCTTGTTATTCTGTAGAAGAACATTAACCAAGGCCAAGGTTTAGTTATGCATTAAAAAAAGTTGGAGGTGCCTCTCGTTCTGCAGTCAGGGAATTCAATACCCAAGTATTGTCAAGCAACCCCCCCCCCCCCCCCCCCCGAGACCATATGATGTGTAAACCCAAAAAGTATACACTTATTGCACCACCAACCTACAAAACTTGGTCTGACCCAATCAGGCCCCTCCATCTCATTGGCCCCTCCATCTCATTGGCCCCTCTAGCAGGCTTCCTAGGAGAACATTCTTAGCACAGGTCAGGGAAATCCCGTAGAATGAGAAGCAGCCGTGGGAAGATCTCCACATGGAGGAATGTTCTATGGAAGCTTCCATATCCAACTGGATCATCAATTATGGACGATCTGATTGGCTACAGGACTTGTATGTAATACAAGAGCAGCACCATGACTGTTCCTGTATCCATCTTCATAGAAACTCAGACAATTATTGGTTTTATCATTTTTTATTAGGTCATGTGTAACATTAACACTTTCATTACTGGAGCCCCTCCCAGGAGTACAAGACACACCCCCTAGAGCACTTTTCCTGTCCGGGGTGATTAGCAGCACATTGTATGATTGGAGATCCTTGGCTGGAGACAGCAGATCCCGTCCAGGACGCTCTGCTAGGAGAAAGTGATCAGAGACTCCATGACTGGACGGCACGACAGGAACAAGGGAGACCCCCCCCCCCCAGCTGGGAGATCCAGTTTCCATCGTTCCCCGGACATCACACTTTCCCAGCATCCTCCTCTTCAGAATAACGATGGAAGGACTTTGCCAGGAGGGGCTCCAGTATTTCATTCCTCCGGTTCCTTCTCTGGATGGTCCACCAGGTAACGGCACAGATCACAGCCACAAGAACCAAGGCCGCTATGACCGTTATTACCCCGATCTCTTCATGTCTCAATGGGCGACCTAAGAAATAAGAGTTTACCAATCCTCAATTTTACATTACAAATCACAGGTCATAACACCAACGTATGGGGAGAATGTTCTCACAGCCCCAAGACCATCTCCCCCCCCCCCCCCCAAGTTCCTGATGGTTAGGAGACCCAGAGCCGTCACCAACTGGGAATGTGCTTACAGCATAGACACCAAACACTTATTCAGCCCCTCCCCCCCCAGGATAAAAACACTTCTTGGAGGTCATGATCATAAAGTAGTTACCCGGCACATAATGCAGCACTTGACAGGAGATCATGAAGGACCCCTGGGAAAGACTAGACCTCTATAAGATAAAAGCCATTATATAATTCTCAGACACGATACTTACTAGGCCACTGAATGTCGTAGGAATAGCCCAGGTTTTCTGGGGCCGTTGCAAACATCTCACTGTTGGGCACTGGGGGCCAGAAGGGAACCATATTGTGTCGTCTATTATGGCCTATAGGAGCATTTTCCAGGGGATACTGTGTGACATCTACAAGAAAGAACAGTCCTTAGTTATGGAACCATTGACTTAGACAAAGTGATTCTAATTGTAAGTTATCTGTACTTCATAAGATTAGAAGTGACCCAGCCTGGCCCCAAACCCAAGAATGGGCACCAGGAGCCGTCCATGGACAGATTATGCAGCTACTAGAAAAAGCCAGCAGGACTACAAGAACCACAATTGCTCGGCTTACAGTTACAATTCCATAACTTTAGAATTTGGGCAAGGATTTCATATCAATGTACCACCACAGCTTGGTTACTACAAGTATGGAAGAGCTCATCAAGACTCCTACCCTCCACCCTACAGATCGTACCGGCGCTGTGTCTCCTCAGCCATTCGTCAAACACGGCATCTGTGAACGTATGCAGCAGCACAAAGATCGGGTCATTGGGAGAGATGTGGGTCTGTCCTCCTGTACCATTGAGGAACAGGTGAGCGAGGTTATGGAGGCTTCGGACTGTTGGGTTGTACTGGCCAGACGGCTCACTGTACCCTGTGGAATGAGAAGTTCACCATTATTACATGAAGACAAAACCCTTCCCCAGTGACCTCATGGTAAAGGCCTACAGGACTATCGTTTGATGCTCCCGCCCCATAACATCCAGGTGGACCCGTCCTTTCAGTTATACAAATCAATGGACAACACAGAGCCTTCAATGGCAGCAACAGCCTCATATTAGATCAGGGCTGTCCTAATGTCAAACAGAGGCCAAGGAGCTCTTGAGAATCTATCAGTAGGGGATATTGTTCCCCATCATTGGTGCCAGTGGAAGGAATAGGGTCCACCATTTTCATCAATGAGAAGAATGATGCTCCACTGTTGGTGTAGGTGGACAGATGGAGCCTCACCATTCATATTCAGAGGAAAGGTCTTGAAGCAATGAGAGTAGTGCCCCAAGGGTTACATAAAGACATACAAATGACCACACTTGGAGACCACTGTATTAGAGACCACCAGCTCAGCCTCCAATTAGAAAGTCATCCCAGAGTTCTGGGGGTTCTGTACCTTCAATCGTGTTCCGGAAGCTTTCAGAAGAGTTGGAAAAGAATGGCGCCGTGTCAAACAAATTTACTTCCAGACAAAGCAAAACCTCTTCCATCTCGGGAAGTCTTTGCACCATGGGCCGCGCCACATTTCCTGCAGGATTCCTCTGGATTGGTCCTCCAGCTGTACCTGAAGATTGGGAAAGGAAGGATTTAAGGTCACCATACACACTGGACATGTGCAATTCATTCTGAATCAAAATTTTTCGAATTTTAATTCTGAAGGATCTGAATTTCCAAAATAGTAACAAATTTCGAAACAGGAAACATTGCAATAAATACAGGAAGGTATAAAAGTGAAAGATGGCAGAGGAGTCCTACAGCTGCTGGATAGATTGAATTTCAGAAAACTGCTATATACTAATTCACATCTATTTTATATTCTAATAGCATTAAATAGAAATAGAGCCATCTTCTGAAATTCAAGACAGATTTTAAAGTTGTATCTGAATATTCTGCATCCATTGAAATTGGTCAAATCCGGTCAAAAACCAAACTAGAAATTCCTAAAAAAATTCTACCAACGTATGACCAGTGTAATGTGGAGTCATTTCGGGTCATGCCACATAAGGTAGGTTCTCATTTACCCATCGGAGCCAACCTCGCTCATGAGCGTGCCCAGTTACATGTGTGACAATCCCCCCCCCCCCCCATGTACTCACTGTTGCAGATTGTTCCGAGGCTCTCGTAGTCTTCTACATCTTCACAAACAACTCTCCATTGAGAGAAGACAGAATTTGGGCTCAGCAGATTTCCTCCAAAATTGCTCCTCGCACCCATCAGGTCATCAGTGCAGATATCACATCGGTTTCCACCAATGGCAAAATTCCAGTAAGGCAAGGAGAACGAGGGATCTCTCAGAAGGGTCTTCAGACACAAGAAGATGGGGAAAGAGCGAGAATTAGAGACACCGATCCATCGTCTAGTTCTACATGACAAATAGGCAAATTTTGCTCATTTTAGTGACTATTTTTTGCCAAGACATTACCACCAAATACAAGTTAATCTAATGGGGTATAATGGGGTATATTACACACCATGGACTAGGATTTTGCACCAAATATCCAAAAGACCGACTTCAACCAAAACATCACATTTTAGGTTTAAATAGGTAAAGAGTCCAAATAAGGTTCCCTGGTGTCCAATGGTTCCTCAAGCAATGGGGGGGGGTGATTTATTATCAAAGACCATGAATGTACGGAGCATTATGACCAGTGACGACCTTTAGATAATTGGCAAGCATTCCCTGAGCCCATAAAGATTAAGGGTTCCACTATGAAAAGTTGAGGAAGGCGGTCCAACCCAAGTTTGCTCTCCCTGTCATGGATTGCAAAGTCTTCCCAGTAGGGACAGTTAAAGACATATACTGCCTTATCTAGCCCCATCCACAGACCATAACCATTGGTGTCACTTGTCCTGTATTCTGGTCATGTGGTCCCAGCAGATATCTTACAACGCATTTTAATACCCACTTTTATTAGAGATCGGTGAGGACCCCATCCCCCGTAGCAGAGAGCCAATGGGAATGAACTCATCATGGCCAACCTATCCATGGAGGAACATTGCAAAGCAATCCCATCTTTCACCCTTTGAGGACCACCAATGATGAGCTTTTCACCCAAGTATCTGGAGAAAACCCCAAGCTCCACCCCCCCCAGGACTCCTACACTTTATATAAATAGCTTTATGTGCCCGTCCCATATCACACCGAAGGGTACAAGATATCGGATGGAGGGGCTCCTTCCCCAAATACAGAAACAGACCCGACAAGTAACATTTCCCAGCCCCCTCCAGAAAGGGTTAAAGTTTACCTGAATGTCTCTTTCCAGCTGCAGCAAATGGAACCTGTGCCATGTGAGGAAGGCCGGACCTTCATGAGAGAAGTCGATCCCTCCAGCACTGCCCTGATCCCGGCCCAGGAAGGTTTTGCTGACACTGTAGTAGTGAGTCCAGACGAAGAAGTCATAAATGGAGATGTTCTGGAAATGAGTGGCGTTACTCTCGGGATCGATCAGCTGATCGTAGTGTCTGGTGGCGATGACGTAATCCGGGTGGGTGGTGTTCTTGGCAAGGTGGAGGGCATCAATGAAATTCTGGCGCTCCGTATCATTCAAGGCCAGAAGATTTCTTCTTTCTAGACAAGAAATGAAAGCAGAATTGTCACAGGAGATGATTGGAAGCCACAAATATCTTCCCCAGAAGTCTCAGATTTGGGGGTTCGCCATGTGTGGCTCCATGACCCTCCTGAAAGCAATTTAAGTTGGCCCATCACCACAAAAGGTCAGAAGTAAAAAGTTTAAGTTATGAAGCTCCAACTATTGTAGTTATTAAGCCAACTATAGATGGAACGGCAAATGAAAATGCTGGGGAAAATGTTCCTATTAATGGGTCAAATCAATGGAGATTTACAACTACAGTGGTGGGAAAATGAAGGTGCAGGATGGAAACGTTTCCTCAAACATTCTTCTAAGGGTGAATGGTTTTGTTTAGTAGTTTTGGAATGAATGAACTTTACCAAACAATCTTTTGGATCTCAAAACATTTTGCGAGTCTGTTGAGAATTTGTACAAAGTCTCCGCCCCCCCCCCCCCCCAAGAATTTTGACACTCGAAGGCCATTTAAAAAAATAAATAAAAAAAAGTGGTCCATCACCACAAAAAGGTCTGAAGTAAAAAGTTTAAGTTATGAAGATCCAACTATTGCAGGTATCAAGTTGGCCATAGATGGTAGAATGTAGAATTGCACCCCCCCGCCCCATTGCCACATTCTGGTTCCTCCTGTTGTCTTACATCCTATAGTGACAGAGGAGTACATAAAGGAACCAGTGTTTAATCGAAGACCCAAAGCCACCAAAGACCCAAAGCCACCAAAGACCCAAAGCCACCAAAGACCCAAAGCCACCAAAGACCCAAAGCCACCAAAGACCCAAAGCCACCCAAAGACCCAAAGCCACCCAAAGACCCAAAGCCACCCAAAGACCCAAAGCCACCCAAAGACCCAAAGCCACCCAAAGACCCAAAGCCACCCAAAGACCCAAAGCCACCCAAAGACCCAAAGCCACCCAAAGACCCAAAGCCACCCAAAGACCCAAAGCCCAAACATAAACCATTTGCATATTGCGTAAAAACCACTGTGAATCTACATGTAAGTAAGAGCCCACCACCATATGGAAAGCCAGTTACTAAAAGGCAAGCTTAAATCGGCATTTGCCTATAGCCAAGCCACGGCCTTTGTCCTCAGGATTGGGAGACTCATGGGGTGCTTCTCAAGGGTAATTCAGGATGCTAGGCTCTTTCACAGATAATGCAGTCCGTGGAATAGTATGGCCTTGTGTGTGATAAGTGGGGGAGGGGGGGGGGGTGTCAGCTGTCTGGTGCCGACCTTTACGGACTCAATGCTGCGCAGTTTCTATTTATCCCACTCAAACTGCAGTTTTTTTTAATATTTGTGTTTCAGGGGTAATGCAGTTTTATTACCAAGAACCACAATGACGAGATGCAAATGAAACGGCAATACACAAGTTTAGTATTTTACTTCTACTCACCCACAACAAGGGGCCGATCGCAGTCATCTCCGATCCATCCAGGTTTGCAGCCACCACAGTCGTGTCCATAGAAGCGCTCATTGCACAGACAAGCCCTTCTGAAGAAGCGGATCGGCCAAAATTCCCGATCGTCCAGTCCCTCCATTTTATATTGGGGTCCATGAGGCCTGGCATCCACTGGGATCGGCATGCAGCGCCCACGGCCCACGGTAAAGCCACAGAGGTCGCTGGGATCTGGAGACCGTTGAGGGTAGAGGCCGGGACAACACTCTCCGGTAGCCAAGGCCTCTGGGGTGGCACACTGGCGGGGAAACTGGGCAGAAGCCAAGTCACAAAGAAGGGTGACCACCAACACTACAGCATGGGGACCCCGAGATTTACAGAGCGACATGGTTCCGGGACAGTCGTGGTTCTAGGAGAGAGACAAGAATAGGAGGAGGTCACCTTCATTATAACCTTGGGGGGGGCAAAACTCTACAAGACACCCAGATAAGGAGAACCCCAACTTTCTACAATCCCAACAACCACCCCCCCCCCAGATCCCCCACCACCCTACAATCCCAACAACCACCCCCCTCCACCCTACAATCCCCCACCACCCTACAATCCCAACAACCACCCCCCTCCACCCTACAATCCCAACAACCACCCCCCCCCCCAGATCCCCCACCACCCTACAATCCCAACAACCCCCCCCCCCAGATCCCCCACCACCCTACAACCCCCCCCCCCAGATCCCCCACCACCCTACAATCCCAACAACCGCCCCCCAGATCCCCCACCACCCTACAAGACACCCAAATACAGGAGAACCCCAACTTTCCATATTGAGAGCGAGGAAAAGACTCAACCCGAGGAAATTATTACACAGGGAATAGGAGTATTCCCAACAACCCCCCCAGAACCAACACCCCAACTCTACACTCCCAACAGAGACCAGCCCACCCAGATTCCCTCCACCTACAATCCCAGATCCCCAAACAATTCATACAGTCCCAATCCCCCCCCCCCCCCCCCCATCTGTAACTGCAGTGTTTGCACATGTTACCATTCCACTACCCAAATCCTCACCACCCTCCCAATCCAACCACCAATCCCAACCTCCCTTTCAAACCACCCCCTCTTGCAATCCCTACAATCCTGAATCATTACCCCTCCAATCCCCACTATCCCCTCTTTTCCCCCAAAACCTTACAATCCCAACCACATATAATCCAATCCCTCAGCCCTTCCATTCCACCACACAATCTTCTCACCTTCCCCAGCAGGACACACATAGTACCATCCCCCCCTCACCCTCCTATTTATCACACCCGCCAACCAATCATATCAATCAGACCATTAACCCCTCCTGGGCGGGGCTTCTATATCTCTCTCTAGTGTCTAATGCAGTGTTTCTCCACTCCAGTCCTCAAGGAGCCCCAACAGGTCATGTTTTCAGGATTTCCCTCAGATAGAACAGCCGTGGTCATTACTAAGGAGGGACACTGATCAGATCACCTGTGCAAAATAATGGGGAGCCTGAAAACACGACCTGTTGGGGCTCCTTGAGGACTGGAGGTGAGAAACACGGATCTAATGATGGATATAAAGGAATCACAGATAGAAGTCTCACCCCACATTCCCCACATTCCACAATCACCAAAGTAAGACACAGACTCATGTACATAGGACTGACTTCACTGGCTGCATGCTTGTTTACTGTAGGAAGACACAGCCAGGAAAACTAGCATTGCAAACAGACAATCAATGGGAGCTCTATGGTCTCTACTGCCATGTGACCCGACTTCTAATACATCCCATAATTCTCACCTTTACCCCATCCGACTCAGCACATGGATGGTGGGAACCCCTCATAATGGGGCACAGCGGGTGTACAGACCCGGGAACTCAGCACAGGGATGGTGGGAACCCCTCATAGTGGGGCACAGTGGGTGTACAGACCCAGGAACTTAGCACATGGATGGTGGGAACCCCTCATAATGGGGCACAGCGGGTGTACAGACCCAGGAACTCAGCACAGGCATGGTGGAACCCCTCATAATGGGCACAGCGGGTGTACAGACCCGGGAACTCAGCACAGGGATGGTGGGAACCCCTCATAATGGGGCACAGCGGGTGTACAGACCCGGGAACTCAGCACAGGGATGGTGGGAACCCCTCATAATGGGGCACAGCGGGTGTACAGACCGAGGTACTCAGCACATGGAGGGTGGGAACCCCTCATAATGGGGCACAGTGGGTGTACAAACCCGGGAACTCAGCACAGGGATGGTGGGAACCCCTCATAATGGGGCACAGTGGGGTGTACAGACCGAGGTACTCAGCACAGGGATGGTGGCTTTGTTACCCTTCTTTGTACTCTCTCCATTTCCAGTACATCCTTCCTGAGGACTGGTGCCCAGAACTGGACGGCATACTCCAGGTGCGGCCGGACCAGAGTCTTTTAGAGGGGAGAATTATCTCTGGAGTTGTTCCCTTTTTAATGCCAATATTCTGTTTGCTTTGTTAGCAGCAACTTGGCATTGCTGAGCCTCTCATCTACGGACCTTCCTTTATCTAGATGGCAACTCACCTCCTCATAGAAGGTAATAGATTGGTTTGGGAAGAACGATTCCTCCATACTAAGCCTGCCCTCCCTCCACCATACTCAGCCATTCATCCCATCCACCCCCAGCCATACTCAGCAGTACCCAGCCTCTGTATGTGGCCAGGCTGTGAAAGTCTCCCACATGTGGTATCTCCATACTCAGGAGGAGAATCTATTTCGGGGTGTCATTTTTGCTATGTACATGTTATGTGTTAGAAATATTGTATAAATGGACAACTTTGTGTAAAAAAAAAAATGCGTTTTCATTTTCTTTCCACATTTTCCAAAACTTTTAGAAAAATATGACACATTCAAAAGACTCGTTGTGCCTCATAGATTATACGTTGGGGTGTTTTCTTTCCAAAATGGAGTCATTTTTAGGGCGTTCCCATTGTCCTGGTGCTCCAGGGCCTTCAAAATTGTAAGAGGTAGTCATGAACTTGGAGGTGTAATTTATGCTCCTAGAACGCCTGAAGGTGCTCCTTGCATGTTGGGCCTCTGTATGTGGCCAGGCTGTGTAAAAGTCTCACACATGTGAAGGTGCTCCCTGCATGTTGGGCCTCTGTATGTGGCCACGCTGTGTAAAAGTCTCACACATGTGAAGGTGCTCCCTGCATGTTGGGCCTCTGTATGTGGCCACGCTGTGTAAAAGTCTCACACATGTGAAGGTGCTCCTTGGATGTTGGGCCTCTGTATGTGGCCACGCTGTGTAAAAGTATCACACATGTGAAGGTGCTCCCTGCATGTTGGGCCTCTGTATGTGGCCACGCTGTGTAAAAGTCTCACACATGTGAAGGTGCTCCCTACATGTTGGGCCTCTGTATGTGGCCAGGCTGTGTAAAAGTCTCACACATGTGAAGGTGCTCCTTGGATGTTGGGCCTCTGTATGTGGCCACGCTGTGTAAAAGTATCACACATGTGAAGGTGCTCCCTGCATGTTGGGCCTCTGTATGTGGCCACGCTGTGTAAAAGTCTCACACATGTGAAGGTGCTCCCTACATGTTGGGCCTCTGTATGTGGCCAGGCTGTGTAAAAGTCACACACATGTGCAGGTGCTCTTGGATGTTGGGCCTCTGTATGTGGCCACGCTGTGTAAAAGTCTCACACATGTGAAGGTGCTCCTTTGGATGTTGGGCCTCTGTATGTGGCACGCTGTGTAAAAGTATCACACATGTGAAGGTGCTCCCTGCATGTTGGGCCTCTGTATGTGCCACTCGCTGTGTAAAAGTCTCACACATGTGAAGGTGCTCCCTACATGTTGGGGCCCTCTGTATGTGGCCAGGCTGTGTAAAAGTCTCACACATGTGAAGGTGCTCCTTGGATGTTTGGCCTCTGTATGTGGCCACGCTGTGTAAAAGTTATCACACATGTGAAGGTGCTCCCTGCATGTTGGGCCTCTGTATGTGGCCACGCTGTGTAAAAGTCTCACACATGTGAAGGTGCTCCCTACATGTTGGGCCTCTGTATGTGGCCACGCTGTGTAAAAGTCTCACACATGTGAAGGTGCTCCTTGGATGTTGGGGCTCCTGTATGTGGCCACGCTGTGTAAAAGTCTCACACATGTGAAGGTGCTCCCTGCATGTTGGGCCTCTGTATGTGGCCATGCTGTGTAAAAGTCTCACACATGTGAAGGTGCTCCCTGCATGTTGGGCCTCTGTATGTGGCCACGCTGTGTAAAAGTCTCACACATGTGAAGGTGCTTCTTGGATGTTGGGCCTCTGTATGTGACCACGCTGTGTAAAAGTCCCACACATGTGAAGGTGCTTCTTGGATGTTGGGCCTCTGTATGTGACCACGCTGTGTAAAAGTCCCACACATGTGAAGGTGCTTCTTGGATGTTGGGCCTCTGTATGTGACCACGCTGTGTAAAAGTCCCACACATGTGCTATCACCATACTCGGGAGGAGGAACAGAATGTGTTTTGCGGTGTAATTTGTGGAATGCATATGCTGTGTGTGAGAAATAACCCACTAATATGAACATTTTGTGTGGGGGAGACTTGATATTGCAAAGAATTGTGGGAAAAAATGACAACTTCAAAAAACTTACCGTGCCTCTTACTAAATACCTTGGAATGTCTTATTTCCAAAAATGGGTCATTTGGGGGGTATTTGTACTTTTCTGGCATGTTGGGGTTTTTATTTTATTTTTTTCCACAGAATTTTCAGTCTTTTCTTTTATAGAGCAAAAAATACAAAACCCAACGGTGATTAAATTTCACCAAAAGAAAGATCTACTTGTGTGAAAAAAGGACAAACGTTCCATATGGGTACAGTGTTGTGTGACTGAGTTATTGTCATTCAAAATGTGAGAGCACCGAAAGCTGAAAATTGGTCTGTGTAGGAGGGAGGGGGGGGGGGGGGTAAGTGCCCCGGTGGTCAAGTGGTTATAGAACTTCCCTCCCCCGCTATGTGTCTTTCATGGTCTCTCTTAGCCGCCCTGATTGCCCCCCCCCTTACATTCCTTGTTACATTCCTGACAGGAAGAATTCATTATCTGGTGATAATTGTAGGGAAGACACTTGTGATGGTGTCACCCTCTGTACTGCCCCCAGTGACTGATGTGAGAAGGAGAATGATGAGTGAGAACCGATCATACACCCAAGTAGGACCACAATGATCCATGAAGACATTGAGCAGCGCTGAGTGTCTGTGTTCAGATCCTGTCTACTCAGGATGGTAGGAGGTCCCCTGAAAAGCTTCTTATGTTCTGTTCAATAAATAACTCCTCCCAATAAGAGGGAAAGGACACAAAGAATGATGGGAAGGAGGAGGAGCCATTATAGAGTTGGATTTGCTAGACAGTTGTCATGATTTTCTGAGAATTCAGTCTGAATCTCTGCAAACCAATCGGCTCCTCTCCAGTTCCCTCACATCCCGTCATTGCGCTTTGTCCGGCCTTAGTAGGAAAACCTCGATGTTTGAATGTACCCGGACAGTGGCGTGTCTGAGAACTCAGAGCCGGGCTCCAGAACAAGGAGAGAGATGGTCAGTGAGCCACTGTGATCTCCTCTACATCTAGGTACGAGGTGGAACCTGATCTTAGGTGGTCATTCCTGGATCTACATGCAAACCCTGTTGGTCTCTGGGGGGGTCATCCTTGAACCTACATGTAGACCAAGGTGGTCTCTGGGGGGGTCATTCCTAGATCTACATGTAGGCCAGGTGTTCTCCGGGGATCTGTTTTGACTCTACATGTAGACCTGGTCATTCCTGGATCTATATGTAGGCTCCGCTGGTCATTCCTGGATCTACATATAGGCCTGGGTAGCCTCTGGGGGGGGGGGGTATTCCCTGTATCTATGTGTAGACCCATGTGGTCTCAGGGGTCATTCCTACCTCTACATGAAGGTCATTTCAGGATCTACATGTAGGCCTGGTTGGTCTCTAGTGGGTCACTCCATGATCTACATGTAGGCCTGGTTGGTCTCTAGGGGGTCACTCCATGATCTACATGTAGGCCTGGTTGGTCTCTAGGGGGGTCCACTCCAGGATCTACATGTAGCGCCTGGCTATTGGAAATTTAATGGAAAAGGTCAGAGAAATAGTTGTCTCTGAACTAGTTTGTTTAAATTTGGGGCCTCTGCTCTAGCGGGGCTGTGTCATGGCCGTAGGTGCCGGGGAAGTT
>JAJQKJ010002960.1:0-58060 GCA_029574335.1 Rana kukunoris | reverse complement strand
GAGGCCGAGGGGCACTGGCTAAAAACGTGCCCCATAACACCGCACAGATTGCATTGAATTTATTGCACCCGCCTGGCCAGTGCCAGCTTCATTACACTTTGTGCAAAAGGGTTATCCTACTGTCCCTACTGAAATGCAAAGGACTGTTGCATCTTAAAAGAGCTTGGGTTGCCCTGGATAGAATGCAAGGATCCTATCCCTCCCAATATAAACCTGACAGGCACATCATGTCACTGATAACCCGATGCGTCTAAGCCTTACTGAGACAGACCAGGCACCAGTCCAGATCCCCTTGGCATCCAAAACTTTCCCTGGCGGGCCATCACCTGGCCGTACGCCCCAACCATGTTTGTGATATCTTCTGCGGGAATAGATTCATTTCTAACCAGGACGACACCCCTTTTTATTTCTTCCTGTCTAGACAGGGGGACTGCTCTAAAGGATTTCCACGAGGATGATTCTTCACCACCTCCCGTCTGGAGATAAAACTCTCCATTAAGACGGGGGTACCAAAACTTACATCATACTCCAGGGAGCCCGAGGGGTGGATAACAGCAAAGATGTCTGATGCCTTAAACCCAAGGGCCAACACCATATCCACCACCTCGTCTCTCCCGGAGGACGACCAAATCTTCCAACCAGCGCAGCTGCCACAACATTATGGCGCTTACTTGCTCCCTCCCCCCACCCTAGTGGCAGCTGGCACTGAGCCCCTAAAAGCCATCGTACCGTGGGCACTATAAAAACGCCCAAGCTGTACCCTGCCACCAGTGACATCTGCAAAAGACAACCCCACTTTTAGGGCCGACATAACCCCGGCCTCCTGGGAACCCACTGATTTGGGGAGGAGGCGGGGGAGATCAGAAACAACAACATTGCTAGAATCAACATTATCAACAGCTTTACTTAAGTCTTTCCCAGGGGCCCCGGCACAGCAGGTGCACAAGCACCGGAAACACCCCCAGCAGAAATAATTGCTGCCGGGGGGTCCCCGCACCGCCCAGAGGACCCACTTGGGGCTGACCCGTATGCTCCAAAAACCCCAGAGGGTACCCCATTGTCATGAAAACCAGTACTCTGGTCCGCTTTAGTTGGCTCAACCCTCCAGCAGCCGTATGTGGTCCATCGCAAGACATGGGCTAGTTATACTACCCCTGCTCGCAATCACCCCACTCCACCCATGCGCTGGGGGGTCATCGCCACGGACTCAGAAACTGAAGGGCCGGAGGGGGAAACCACAAGAGGCACCCACCACCCCGGCAGCAGGTCCACAGGAAAAGATGACCCAACAGTCTCCGCAACAGTGGCCACCCCCCAAAGCCCGGATGAGACAATAGTAGGTATCTCACCCCTCACAGTGTCCTCGGCAGAAATCCCACGATCCATGGCACTCACAACCCGCGGAACCGTCCTTCATTGCTCCATCCTTCTCAGCAACAGCCTCCACAAGTCCCATCTCCTCACCCGCAGCTGTCCGGGATCCGCTACTTCCGGCTCCACACCTTCAGCGGTAACCCCGCAACCCGCGGTATTCACTTTTCGCGGCCATACCCTCCGGCTCCACACCGCAGCGGCAGTCCCCGCGACCCGCGGCATCCACCGCAGCAGTAGCATCGCGACTCGCGGCACACACATTCGCGGCAATACCCGCCGCGACTTCATCCTGCGTTCCTCCAACTCCATGACTTCCTCCTCGTCCGCAGCAGCCCCGGGACCTGCCACTTCCGGTCCCGCGGTGATCGCGGGGGATCCGACCAGGCCTCCAGGCTGGGCGCCCCCTGATGGCAAAGGGGAAATTGGCACCTCAGCCTGGGAGCTACGGCGAGCAGCCTGGCTTCCCTTATCACAAACCTCCATCAGGCGTTCTTCCAACTCATCCATTCTCATCAGTGTCCATAGTAGACTGATCCAACAGCCGGTTCCAAAAAGTGATATACTCACTCAGGGTCGTTTTCAATGTCTGAACACTCAGGCGATAGCCCTTCCGCTTCTTTTTGCCCACCCGATCTCTGGCTGTTCTTAAGCGTGCCAGGTCTTCATGCAACTACCACCAAAAAGTCCATAAGCCTTTCCAAGACTGCATAGACTTCCATCCGACGGCCCGTAGCTTCAAAATCACTTTCACCTGCTGCTGCTCCTGCCATGCAGAGAGAGCAATCTGACTCCAGATACCTGAGATCCTCATCTGATGTCTCAAACTCTCCACTGTCTTGAAATGGTATCCGATCCCTCCACAGGCAAGCTTCTCCTCACACCGCCCGGGAAGTAGAGCCTCCCCCTGGGCTGATACTTCCATGGCTCTCTGGAAGTCCAGAGAGCCTCACACACACACGCCCTCAAGACCGAGGAGTGGCGACGCCCCCGTTGTTCTCCGCCATTTCCGCCGCCCCCCCTGGATGAGAAAGAGCTTAATTTGGGGTAGGGGGCCTGGCCGAACATGGCGGAGAGCATCGGTGGGTGTCCTCTCCTCCTGGCGGAAGGCGGGCGGCGAAGACCGGGGGGGTTAGGTGTACCCCCCGGCGGAAGGCGGCGGCGAAGACCGGGGGGGGTTAGGTGTACCCCCCGGCGGAAGGCGGCGGCGAAGACCGGGGGGGGGTAGGTGTACCCCCCCGGCGGAAGGCGGCGGCGAAGACCGGGGGGGGTAGGTGTACCCCCCGGCGGAAGGCGGCGACGAAGACCGGGGGGGGGTTAGGTGTACCCCCCCGGCGGAAGGCGGCGGCGAAGACCGGGGGGGGTAGGTGTACCCCCCCGGCGAAGGCGGCGGCGAAGACCGGGGGGGGTAGGTGTACCCCCCCGGCGGAAGGCCAGGCGAAGACCGGGGGGGGGGTTAGGTGTACCCCCCGGCGGAAGGCGGCGCGTCTAAGACCGGGGGGGAAGGTGTACCCCCCCGGCGGAAGGCGGCGGCGAAGACCGGGGGGGGGTAGGTGTACCCCCCCGGCGGAAGGCGGCGGCGAAGACCGGGGGGGTAGGTGTACCCCCCCGGCGGAAGGCGGGCGGCGAAGACCGGGGGGGGGTAGGTGTACCCCCCGGCGGAAGGCGAAGACCGAGGAGGGGTAATTTTTTTATTTATAAAACTACGACCAAAAGGTTAACAAATATATAAAATAAACAAAATAACTAAATAAACCAAATAACACAAAAACAAACAACAAAACACAAACCAACAATCACCGACCTCCACCCACCAAGAAATAACTATAAAGAAAGAAAAATAGCACCAGAACAGGTATTTACAACAGGCTCACTGGTACAAGAGAAAGTCTTTATAGTCCATCAGAAAAGCTTGCCCAGATCATTGCCAAAAAAAAAAAAAAACACTTAAAACGGCTCACTGGTACAGTAGGGAGATATTAAAGTCCATAGAAACCACTACTGTCCAGATCATCGCCAACCCACAACACACCCCACCATCACAACAACAAATACCTACAACCCACGTATGAGCAAGAACATGATAGTCAGACATGTCTGTAGCCTGTCTGTAGCCTTATTTAAAAAAAAAAAATACCATAAACAAAATCTAAGGGGGTGAAAAAGGATAGATGCCCCTACCCATGGAGAGGGGCAGAGCCGTGACCTAAGGGGGCTGGAAGAGGAACCCCCTCCATAAATGGGCACACCTCTCAGGCCGACCCTGCTCCTTTCCAGATCCCGCACCTTCACCAACTCCCGAAAGATATCGCCCACCACCTCATGCACAGACAGGATTTTGTCCCTAGTGGACACCAAACACCGAGCGTGCCAAGTGTAATAAAGCACAACTAGGCTGACTAAATAAAGTGACGATAACTCAAATCCCCTGCGGACCCCAAAATCACCATACACACTCGCTCAGCATAGGTCAGGGCCGGAAGGCGGGGGTAGCCAATGGCACCCCCTACCCTCGTAAGAACCTCCATGTTGAAGGGACATTGGACCCAGAAAATGGTCCATGGTCTCCAATGTCCCACCACATTCCTGACGGGGGCAGTCCCTGTCCCCCAGGTTCCT
This sequence comes from Rana kukunoris, assembly GCA_029574335.1. Lineage (NCBI taxonomy): Eukaryota > Metazoa > Chordata > Amphibia > Anura > Ranidae > Rana > Rana kukunoris. The sequence continues at coordinate 54,070 of JAJQKJ010002960.1, read as the reverse complement.
GTATTTGAGATTCGCACGGACATAGAGTCGTCCATGGAACGACCTCCATGCGAGATCCCAAAACTTATTTGGAATTCTAGAAGAATTCAAGAGGCTAGCCCCTCCGTGAGGACCCTCTCAGGGCAGTCCCTCAAAGACAGGGGCTTCAAAATGTCCGAGGCCATGACCCTCAGGTACAGCTCCCGCCGACCCAAAGAGCCCACCTCCAGGGCAGTTATCCGCCACTGCCTCAGTACCTTTAATGCCAGGGGGACATAGGAAGGGAGATACCCATGCGATCTCCTCAGATCGCCGGGCCTCCCCCCCACCCCCCACTGCCTCAAGAACAGCAAGAGCCAGTCCTTGCATGAACACTCCCACCAGGAAGGCTCGTCCACAAATATGGACTGCAAATTGTATTTAACAAAGATGGTGACAAAGAACACCACCGGGTTGACCATGTCCAACCCACCTTGCCGTTGCTGGCGGTATGTGACCTCCCTCTTGATCAGGTTCAGTCTGCTTCCCCACAACAGCAGGAAGAACAGACCATAGACCCGAGCATAGAGAGATGCTGGCAAAAGACACACATATAGCTTACAAAGAGAAACTCAGGCAATAAGTACGTCTTGACCAAGCTTACCCTTTCCCTCAGGGAAAGTTTCCAACCTTTCCAGGCCTTCACCTTCCGAGTGGCACTCACCAGCCTGCGCTCCCAGTTTAGCTTGGGATAATCTCCCGGGCCGAAATGAATGCCAAGAACTCGAATCTCTGGTACGGGCGTGGGGAACACGTCCGGAAGGGGGAACTGCTCCCCCTCCTTCCCCAACCAGAAAACTTCACTCTTGTCCCAATTGACCAACGAGCCTGATGCCTCAGAGTAGCACCCGATCTGGGACTCCACATAATGGGCCTCCTCACGACCAGATACCACCACCGAGACGTCGTCCGCATAGGCCACAACCCTCACCGCCGAAACCGGACCCCCGACAGGTCCCACCGGAACCCCCCCCAGACGCCCACAGTCTAGCCTCCTTACAAAGGGGGCAACCGCAAAGATGTACAGGAGGGGGCTCAGCGGGCACCCCTGCCGCCGGACGCCAGAGTCCACAGCAAAGGCCCGGCCCACCCAACCGTTGACAAGAGGGAAGCTCTCAGCTCCCCTATACAATACCTGCAGCCAATCAACGAATTGATCAGGCAGACCGTATCTCCTCAGAAGCAGCCAAAGGTAACTCGTGGTTCACCCGATCAAACGCCTTAGCCTGATCCAGTGCAAGCAGATACCGCTCGCTGCCATCAGCCCTGCACCTTTCCACAGCCTCCCGGACGCTCAGGACGGCACTAAAAGTGCCCCGGCCAGGAATTGTGCAGTGCTGAGAGGGAGACAGCATCCTGCCCGCCAAAGCAGACAGACGTGTAAACAAGATCTTTGCCAGTATCTTCCTATCTGTGGTAAGAAGGGCGATCGGACGCCAATTCTCCACCACAGACGGATCTTTCCCCTTTGACAGTAGGATCAGAGCTGACCTTCTCATTGAGGGAGGCAGCAGGCCATAGGCCAAACATTCACTAAACACACGTCCCTCAGATGAGGAGCCAGAGGCTCTTAAAGGTTTTGTAGAATTCGGCCGTGAGCCCATCGGGCCCAGGCGACTTTTTAGAAGCTAAAGAGCTAATAGCCTGCTCGACTTCAGCTACCGAGATCTCTTCTGTCAGAGAGTCAGGAAGGTCAGACCCCACTTCCAGTGGGGTCTCATCAAGGAATTCCTGACTTTCTCCATGTCTAGAGGCCACTTCTTCAGGAGGTCCGAAAAGTGGTCTCTGACGACACCCAGGATCCCCGATCTGGACCGGACCCAGATATCCTGAGGCATCCTTCAGGCCATGTACGACCTTCGACCTCGCCACCTCACCACAGCTCCTGTAGGGATCAGGAGAGATAAACTTCCCGTAATCCCTCTCAAAAACCAGGGAGGCGAGACGGTCGTACTGACACTCCTTCATCTGCGCCTTCAGACCGGATATCTGTTCCCGAGAGCCCCCAGAGGACACCAGGCGGTCAAGCTGCCTGCGTAGTCTCTGGTAGGCTTGGTACTTGGAAGCTGCCCTGTACCCAGAGATTTCCCGAAAAAGTCGCCAGACCTCTTTTTAACTACTTCCCACCACTCAAGGCGGGAGCAGTTGCCCTCAAGGAGCGAGGTCTGGCCCAGGAAGAAAACCTCATAGGCTTCCCTAACCTCAGGATCCTCCAGTAGCGACCCATTCAGGCGCCACAAACCCCTCCCTTTCTGAGGAGTGTCAGCGACATTCAGGGCCACAGATACCATACAGTGATCGGAGAACTCTACCGACTGCAGCTCAGGAGCCGAGCAGACAGAGTCCTCCTTTAAAAAAACCTATCTAATCTACTCTTACTACTACCTCGGGAAAATGTGAAACCAGTGAGGTTGGGGAGGTGACGAACGTGCACATCCACCAACCTGGCCTCCCTCACTACGTTATTCAAAAAAATACTATCATATCCCAGAGGGTTGGCGGCACCTGCCCGGTCTTTGGGCCTAGTGATCATATTGAAATCGCCACCAAAAATCACCTGCTGGGACGTAAAAAGATAAGGCTTAACCGCCGTAAGGAGGCTCCTCCTCTCCCTCCTAGTTTGAGGCCCATAAAAATTTATGAGCCGGAGGAATTGCCCCTCACGACAGCGTCCACCACCAGACATCTACCGATCTCCACTTCAATCACTCGCCGGCAAGCCACCGGACCAGTCTTAAAAAGGACCGCAACCCCACTGCAGGGCTCGGCCGCAAGAGACCAGAGGGAGGGCCCACATCTCCACTCCCTCTTTGCTAGATGCATCTCTGCCACAGATGCCAGCCAGGTCTCCTGCAAAAACAAAATGTCAGCTTCAACACGGCTGAGAAAATCGAAGGCCATAAAACGAGCTCCTGCAGAACGAATACTTGCGACATTAATGGTCGCAAGCCGTATTGGAGAGGGTACCGCCATCAGAATGATTGAAAGTGGTCACGTTCTTCTTCATACTACAAACACAAAAACATATTTACATATATACATGCTTATACCCCCGTCCTCCTCAGAGTCCGAGGAGGACGTCAAAATGCCATATGGGTTCCCCAGGGACACCCCACTTTGTGCCCCTGGAGGAACCCCACCCCTCACTGGGGACTTCCCGCCCCTGGATTTTGCAGCCCTACCCTTCTTTTTTTCTCCGTCTCACCTGCTCCCACTCCTGCCATTTCTCCGAGGTGACAACGCCTTCCCCCCCCTCAGACCCGCTGCTCGAAAACTCCCTTTTAGAGGAGGCCCGAGCAGCCCCCATCTCCACGGCCACAGGTCCAGAGGAGACTCCGGGCCCAGAATGGGGGGGGATGGGAGAGACAGGAGGGGGGCCAGAGACAGGAGGGGGGACAGGGGGGGACCAGACCTGGCCGGGTGGGAAGAGGAAGAAGGGGCAGGGGGGGGACGGGAAACTACGAGGGGGGGGACTAGGGGGTAGGACACGAGGGAGGGGGGGTGAGGGGGGAGGGCACGGGGTGACAGATGTAGGACCGGGGGTGGTGGGGGGGCAGTGGGGTGAGGGGGGAAGGGGGATGGGGATTGGCCCTGCAACAAAAGGAGTGGAAGGCCAGGCCCCCGGATCCACAGGCCCGGGACCCCCAGGCCCTCCCGACTCCTCCCCACCGGCTTCACCTTCCGGAGGATCGGGAGCCTCCTGACCAACCGTGCCCGTGTCCTCCCGGGGGGAGCCCCACGCCCATGCCTGCTCCGCCTTCTCTGAGGCAATGGGCCTGTTGGTCCCTCCGGAGTAGCATTAGGGGCTCCAGGATCCCCGTCCCCCCGGCGATTATCCCGCCGGGGGAGCTTCAGCCGCTCCCGACCCGGGAGGTCCCCCCCCCTGAGGAAGGACCCCGATATGCTTTGGGGCACCTACTAAATGGGTGCCCCATCTCACCGCATAAATTGCAGCAGATATCCCACATGAGTCGGACAGGTGGCCAAAAGCGTGACATCTGCCACATCTGACCACCGTGCAGTCCGAACTCATGTGGGTCGGGCTACCACACTTAAAGCATCGGCGGGGCTGTCCCGGGTAGAAGGCCAGGATCCGTCTCTTCCCAGGAAAGTGCTCCCAGGGAGGTGGGCAACACTGTTGCCCTCCCTCCTGAGCCGGACCCTGGTCAACCAAGCCCCCGGTCCAGACCCCGCGCTCATCGAGGTTCTTCCTCAGGGGGGTCTGCAACTGCTGCCCGTACCTCCCGAGCCAGGTGGCAATGTCCTCCGGAGGGAGCGACTCGTTCCGCACCAGGATGGTGACGTTCTTAACCTCCTCCTGCCTGGAGATGGGAACGAGCCTGTACTTCTTCCAAGGGTCAACGCCCCTCACCAACCCAAAGTTGGTGATGAAGCGTTCCATACACACGGGAGTGACAAAACTTATATCGAACTCCCGTGTGTTGGTGGGGTGAATGACAGCAAAAAGGTCACCCACCCCAAAACCCAAGGAGAGTACCAGGCCCACTACCTCACCACGGACGGGGCAGGGGTCCGGACCCTCGTACCTAAGCTAAACCACATTCCTTCGCCTCCTCTCTGGACCACCTGTACCCCTCGTCCACGCCGACCCCTGCGCCCTCTCCTGGTCAGCAGGGGGGGCGCGGAAATTCTGGGCTCCAAAACGGCTGTACAGGTGGTCCAGAGGGGCACGAGAGCCCGCCACCTGGGCGAAGGAGCGACCCCCCCTTCAAGGCCGTCAACAGGTTGGTCTCTGGAGACCCCCGAAAAATATTCTCCGGAAGTGGGGCACCCCCTCAGCGCCCCCAGAAATGGGAGGGGACGGGGGGGCCCCCATCCCTGCCGGTGGTGCTGCACCCACCCCCGCTGAGACACCCTGGCCCACCACCCTTGGCCTGACTACAGGCCCTTCCCCCCCTGGGGCCAAAGCAGAGGGGACACCTCCCCCCCCACCAAACTCCCCCACCCAGACCCCTCTGCCACCTCAACAGCCCCTTGGGACTCCACCTGCACTGGGGGGATGCCCCCCTGGGACCCCTCCAACTGCCTGATGAAATCATAAGCGGCACAGTCCACCGGGAGGGGTCCCACCTGACACTCCCCCCACCCCGCCTGCGCTGCCTGGAGCCCCTCGGGGCTTACAATAGTGTCCATGGGGACCTGGGGGGGTGGCAGCTTACCGTCCATAGTAACGTCCATAGTACCGTCCCTACTACCGTCCACTGCTCCATCCATCTCCTGCCGGGGGCGCCTGGAGGTGCCTGCTGCAGTACCTGGGACTGGGCTCCCCCGCGCCCCCGGAATCTCATCCCCCAGGTCCCCCAAGCTGCCGCCAACCTCCGCAGACACGCGGGGGGCACTTCCGGTTCCGGTCGGGGCACTTCCGGTTCCGGTCGGGGCACTTCCGGTTCCTGGGCGGTCACTTCCGGTTCCTGGGCGGTCACTTCCGGGTCCCCAGGTCTCACAGTTTCTCCACCCCCAACAGCCGGCGCCATCTTGACCACACTACACCCCAGCTGTTTACCATTAGATGTCTGCAGCATTATGCCTCCACCGTGTGTCTGTCTCTCTCCCAGTGACATGGCAGCTGCAGGAGCAGTCCCTGGCTTACTCCCTGCCAGATCATCCTGCTCCACTGCCAGCTGAGGGGTCATGGAGGTCGACACACGGCGGGCTTCAGCTGGGGCAGTGTGACTAACCCAGGGGAGCCTGGGCACGCTGACTTGAAGATGGTGGGGGGGGTACCGCCGGCGGCACCTGGGCCCGGCGACCTCCTGGATCACTGGGCTCCCCGGACTTCGCCAACCCCCCAGTCCCTTCTACGGACCGAGGGATCGGCTCCCGGGAACCCTCCCCAGGTTTTATGGCCATACTGGGCCCTGCACCACCGGCACTCGCCCCCCCCCCCACTGCACCCAGGCTCCCCCTGACTCTCCTGGCTGTTTGGGGGGTTGGGACCCCTTCTTAGACCGCCCGCTCCTCCTCGCTGCCTGGCTCCCTTCCCGGTTGGCCTGCTGGAGGGTCCTCCGGAGCTCCTCTAGGAAGTTCACCTCTCCAGCCCCACGTTGGCAAAAGCCCCCTAGGTATTCCCATATTTCTTTTACCTCTATTCCTAGGGTGGTGATGGCCCCCTTGTATTCAGATCTCTTATTACTGGAGCACCTGTCCCTCTTTTCCCTCAGGCCTGCGAGAGTAGTCATCTTTTCCACGCAGGCCTGAGATATCCTCACCAGCAGGGATTTGATTTTATCCCGCCTCCTCCTGGTTCTTGCCTCATTCTCACCTGGCTGAGGGGCTGTCCAGTCTGAGAGACCCTCCTGGGTCTCCAGGAAGAGACGGTCCTCCCTGCTGATGGTGGTGGCGGTGGTCTGGCTGGAGGGCAGGTGCTGTTGACTCCTCCGGAGGCCGGAAGCCGGTCCACCTCCGGGGCTGAGGGAGGCCATCCCACCCCTCTTCCGGGCAGGGGGCTGGAGGCTGGTCCTGGTAGGCTGGATCCTGGAACACAGGAGCTCTGGAAGACAGGTCTTCTCTCCTCTCCAGCAGGAAGCAGAATGAGCTCTGTGGGAGGAGCCGGAACTACTGCCAGTGGGAGGAGCCCCCGTTGTTCTCCGCCATTTCCGCCGGCCCCCCCGGATGTGAAAGAGCTTAATTTGGGGTAGGGGGCCTGGCCGAATATGGCCGAGAGCATCGGTGGGTGTCCCCCCCCGGCGGAAGGCGGCGGCGAAGACCGGTGCGGGGCTGGAGCCCCCCTGGCAGAAAACGTCTGCAAGACCGAGGGGCTCCGCCCCCCGTTGTTCTCTGCTTTTTTCGGCCGGCCCCCCCGGATGGAAAAGAGCTTATTTTGGGGTGGGGGCCTGGCTGGACATGGCGGAGAGCATCGGTGGGTGTCCCCCCCGGCAGAAAACGGTGAAGCCCGGGGCCCAATGGGCTGGTGGTGGGGGGTCCCGGCAGAAGACCCCCAGAGCTGACTAATAAATTATTTTTTTCTGTGTGGTTCATTTGTGTTTACACTTTTCCACCCGGTGAATGGGTAGGGGTACGATGTACCCCATACTCATTCACATAGGGTGGGGGGCCAGAATCTGGGGGCCCCCTTAATATAGGGGGCTCTCAGGATCTGATATGCCCCCCGCCCGCATACCCCGACAACCAACGGCCAGGGTTGTCGTGAAGAGGCTCTTGTCCCTATCGACATGGGGACAAGAGTGCTTTGGGGTGGGGGGGCAGTGCCCCCCTCCCCACAGCACACACTCACACACTCCCCCATGTCGAGGGCATGTGGTCTGGTACGGCTCAGGAGGGGGGGGGGGGCGCTCGCTCGTCCCACCCCCATTCCTGTCCGGCCAGACTGCGTGCCTGGGAGAAGGGTTTGGTCTGGATCTGAGGGGGAACCCCACGCCGTTTTTGGCGTGGGTTTAACCCCTTATGTTCCAGATCAAATCTAAGAGCCTGCTGTGCACCTGAAGGGGGACCCCCACGCCGTTTTTTTTTATAATTTGGGGTGGAGTTCCCCTTTATCCCGGTCCTGTCAGGGGGGGGGAATGCCTGCTCGTCTGTCCCTACAATGTATGAACAGCGATCTGTCATTTCCCCTACACAGTCCCACCCCCTTTACAGTTAGAACACACCCAGGTAACATATTCAACCCCTTCCGCGCCCCTAGTGTTAACCCCTTCATTTTTACCCAGTGTCATTTTTATAGTAAGCAATGCATTTCTATACCATTGCTCGCTAGAAAAATGCCAAATCTCACAAAAATGTGTCCGCCACAATGTCGCAGTAGCCAGAAAAAAGGGATTTTTAAATACAGCTTACCTGTAAAATCCTTTTCTTGGAGTACATCACGGGACACAGAGCGGCATATTCATTACTATATGGGTTATATGGAGTACCTTCAGGTGTGGGACACTGGCAATCTCAAACAAACAGGAAGTCCCTCCCTATATAACCCCCTCCCCTAGAGGGAGTCCCTCAGTTTTGTAGCAAGCAAGTATGCCTCCCAAAATGTTCCCAAAAAGAGGGGTGGGAGCTCTGTGTCCCGTGATGTTCCTCCAAGAAAAGGAGTTTTACAGGTAAGCTGTATTTAAAAATCCCGTTTTCTTTCTCGTACATCACGGGACACAGAGCGGCATATTCATTACTATATGCAGAGCTTTTTTTTCTCAGAAAAAAAGGTGCAGGAACTCAACCCACGACCCCGTTCAGATTTCACAAACAGTAGAAGGGTCTTAAAGGGGCATAAATACCAGAAATGCACTAATACAGAGTGCAGAGTTCAGGGGGTTACACACAAGTGAAGAGCTGGCACTTGTAAACACAGAAACCAGACTTCTGTGTTTACAATGATTGTGGTGAGCAGGGCACCAAAGGTCTGAGCCAAAGGTGGTGGAACTGAGTTCCACCAATTCCCACCAGAACAAAAGCCCTGACAATATGGGATGTCCGAAAGCAATGCTTTAATGAGGGGAGGGAGGCATCTCCAAAGAAGGATTTAATTTAGAGGTATACTCAAATACTAGTAAATCCAACTTAAACAAGAAATGTAAATCTCAAATCAAATCAAGGGAGCCCCCTCAGATCCTGAGGAGCTTGAATCGCGGCCTGTAGTACTGACTGCCCAAAGGCTGTATCCGCATTCCTTCTTACGTCCAATTGATAAAATTTTGTAAACATGTGGACTGACGACCACGTTGCTGCCTTGCATATTCGAGCCATAGAGATCTGATGATGTGCTGCCCAGGAGGTGCCCATGGCCCTGGTAGAATGGGCCTTTGCCGACAAAGGAGGAGGCAACCTCTTCAAACCGCAGGCCTGAACGATTAATTGTTTAATCCATCTTGCGATGGTGGATCAAGCAGCTGCCTGACCCATCTTGGGCCCTTCCGGTAAAACGAACACACATCAGTTTTCCGAACCTTCTCTGTAGCTTTAAGATAGGCCTTTATGGCCCTGACAATATCCAACGTATGCAGCAACCCCTCCTTTCTAGAGGTGGGTTTTGGAAGAAGGATGGAAGTACCACATCCTGGTTCAGGTGGAAACTGGCTATAACCTTTGGTAGAAAGGAAGAATGAGGATGGAACCCCGCCCTATCCTTATGTAAAATGAGATATGGTTCCTTACAAGATAAGGCTGCCAATTCCGATACTCTCCTGGCCGAAACTATGGTGATCAGAAATACCGACTTTCTAGTCAGTAAAACCAAAGGTACCTCAGCCAACGGCTCAAGGGGTTGTTTCTGTAGAGTTGACAGAACAAGATTTAAGTCCCATGGACAAAGTGGTGATTTGACTGGAGGATTAACACGTAAGACTCCCTGTACGAAGATCTTAACCAGCGAGTGGGCGGCCAGCGGCCTCTGAAAACCACACTGATAAGGCTGAAATCTGTCCCTAGATCGTGCTTAATGCCAGGCCTTTATCCACTCCTAGCTGGAGAAACGTAATACTCTATCAATGGTATACTTGCGGGAAACCCATCTCTTAGCCTCACACCAGCCTACGTAGGCCCTCCAAACCCTGTAACAAAAATACCCTGGAGGCCGGCTTTCTAGCCTTAATGAGGGTAGGGATTACCTGCCTAGACAGACCTTTACCCCTGAGAATCAGGGATTCAGCCGCCAGGCCGTCAAATTTAGACGCCGTAATGCAGGGTGGAGAGATCGGCCTTGTGAGAGTAGGTCTGGGAAATGCATATAGAAGTTATATGATTTATGCCAAGGGCAAACCAACACATCGGTTTCCGCAGGCCATAGGGTCCCTCGTTCGAGACATGAACCTGTCTAGCTTCTTGTTGAATCCTGATGCATGACCTCCACGTCTGGCACTCCCCACTTCTGGCAGATTGTCTGAAAAAAACTTGTGGATGCAGAGACCACTCCCCCGGCGACAGGGTTTGGCGACTTAGGAAGTACGCCTGCAGGTTGTCCACCTCGGGAATGAATGTCGCCGATATGCATGGTACATAAACCTCTGCCCACCGAAAAACCAAGCTCCTCTCACTCTGAGTGGCTTGACTCTTGGTTCCCCCTTGGTGGTTCACCTATATGCCACCGCTGTGGCCTTGTCTGAATGACTTCTCACCGAGGACCCCTGTAATCTGGATGTCTATGCCAGGAGGGCTAGCCGAGCCGCTCAGAACTCCCAGACCTTGATGGGCAGCTGCCTCTCCGCCTCTGCCCAAGTTCCTTGGCGAGTGAACTTGTTCAAGACCGCTCTCCAGCCTTCCAGACCACTGGGCAGAACCAAGCTGCTAGAATTGCTGCCTGTAGGACACGAGATGTGTGGAAGCGTGTGGTATTGCCTTGAACATGGCCATCGCATACATAGGCGAATGTTGGGCTCTTTTTTGCTTAGAACCAACTGAATCAATCTTTTGATAGCCTCGACCTTTACCAGGGGCAGGAACATCCATCTTCTGTTCTGTGTCTAATCTCGTGCCGAGATATTCCAACTGCTTTGTAGGTTGAAATGCTGATCTTTCCCCGGTTTAGGACTCAGCCGAACCTCTCGAGGTACTGGACCATGAGGGCTACTACGCATTCCACCAAGGAAGCGAGTGATCTATGATTAAGAGGTCGTCCAGGTATGCTAGGACCGAGATCCCTTGGATCCTTTGGACTGACTAGAATAGGAGCTAGGACCTTCGTGAATACCCGGGCCGTAGCCAGCCCGAAGGGGGGCGCCACGAATTGGAAGTGACGCTGTATCACTGCGAAGCGTAAAAACAAAAATATTTGATGTGGCTGAAAGACCCGGTACAAGAAGGTAACCATCCTTTATGTCTATAGAAGCCAGATCCTTCTGGAGTGTGGCGGCTGCTGACCAAACGGATTCTATCCGGAAAGAGCGAACCCTTAGGTAAGCATTTAAACCTTTTAGGTCCAAAATTGGTCTGACATTGCCGATGAGCCTTGGTATGACAAACAGATTGGAATAGAAACCTAGCCCCTGTTCTTGGGCTGGTACCTCTACCATTATGCCCTGGTAAAGCAGGTGATCCAATGCTGCACCGCATTGAGGCCTCCTTGTGGAGGAAATTTTTAGAAATTCTAATCTGTAGCCTGCGGCCACAGATGATCGGACCCCCTCTGTCGGGGACCGATCCCCAGAGGCCTGTCCTTGCGATCCATTGTTAAAAGTTTGATCGCGCAGGAGGTCCGTACTGCCTGAAATTTGAGGGCCCTGGAACCGGGGGAGCTGCCTTTTAAACGCAGGACCCCGGAACTTCTTTTGACTGGTAAAAGGGTACTTTTGCCACTTGAAACAGTCTGAATGTATTTATCCAGATCTTGCCATGGAAGGGCAAACCTGCCAGCAGTCTTTTACATGGGGCTCGGCCGCCCAGTTCTTCAACCATAAGAGCCTTCTCATATGCACTAAAAATAGTGACAACGAGACGCCTGCTGGATGGAGTCTTTTTATAGCCTCTACCGCAAAGCACAGAGCTCTGGGAATATCCAATAACTCCTCTGCCTATCGGGCAGGGATGTCTAAGCATCTGTTTTGTCTGGTTCCTTAATGCCTGAAAAAACTCCAATTGCAGCCACTGCTGGCTGTAGCCAGGGATGCTGGAAAAAGTGTCTCTAAACGTTTATCGACCGGGACCTTAAACATTTGTATGTTCCCCTTAGGCCAGTTAATGATTTATTCACCCATGAGATGGCTGCGTCCACAGTTGGGAGCGCCCCCCTTTCTTAGAAAAATGTCCTTTCCATAGGGTAAATAACAGAAAACCTTCCAGGTGGTCTCCCATCCAGGCACTAACCAGGCCCTACCCTGCTTAGCCTCCGAGATCAGACGAGATCGGGCGCTTTCCGGGAGATGCGGCCTCAAGGACCTCACGGGTAGTTGAAAAGCAGTGCCCGAACCGGGACCTGAACCCTGGACCCTCAGACCAAAAGTCCGATGCTCTACCACTGAGCCATCCGGCCCCTTTTAAAGAGCACTTGGTCAGGGGAAAGAGTGCCTGCAAGCACAAATATTTCCTGGCAGACGTGCATAAAGACTACCCTCTCGTCAGCTTTAGGCGGCAGAAAAAATTCTGTCCGGTCATCCCAATCCTGAAAAACCAATTCCTCTAACAGAGGATGGACCGAAAAGCTGCGTTGCTTAAAGGCGCTTTTAAAAGAACCCAAAGAGGATACCGCAGGAACCTGAGGCTCTGGAAATGGCAAATTGAATGCCAAGCGGACCATGTCTGTCAAAGACTGGACCCACAGACTCTCCGCCTGGGAGGCTGAAAACGATTCTTCAGTGGTAGATCCTCTAGGTTCTGTCCCTTTTGGCGATGGGGATCTAGTCCGCTTCTTGCCAGAAAAAAGAGCCAGCGATCATAGCTGTTAACCTTTTTTCTCTAGCCCCCCTAGGGTGACGGCTAGCATCTCCTCTGTGATAACACAGGGTTGGGCCGACCTGGGCCAGCCTCAGCACCAGACCCCCTTAATGGCTTATCCAGGGTGACCCCTATAGGAATAACCTGTGGGGAAAGTATTGGCATATCATCAGACCCAGAGAAGGAACCCCTTTGTCTTTGCCTTTCTTTTTTTTTTTTTTTTTTTGTGTTTTGATCCCTTGGAAGCCATAATACAAAACCGAAGGGACTCCTTGACTGTTATAGCCAACACCAAAAAAAACGAATGTGACTCCGCAACAACAACAGTATGCCAGAGTACAAAAAAAATAAGTTTTAGGGGACAATAGGATCACTAATGCCCCAAAAACGGTGGGGCTCAGTATGTTTTCTTTTATAATATTATTCACCACATACAGCCCCACCCCCAACATGTTTGCCAGTATTCAACCTGTTGCAAAGGGGATTTTGGCTTAACAAAAGTATTGGAGCTGACTCCAGCATGTAGTACCCCTTCTCGCCACCGGGAGTCACTGTGCTGCCAGCTCTACGTCCTCTCTCTCCAGCTCAGCTCTGAACTGAGCTAAGAACGCGCCTGCTGTGTATAACAGCAATTGAAGGCACGCCCACTCTACACTGCAGTCACGCTCCCCCCCCCCCCCCCTCCCGAACGGCGCAAAAATTTTCTATATGCATGCGCGCGTGCACGCGCAACGCGCGCGCGCGACTGTCGGGGGAGAAGAGCCCAGGAGGAGACGCACTCTGGAGCCCAGGAATGCAGGTTGGAGGACGCATCAGGCGGCAGATTTTGAATCCCGGCAAGGTAAGGCTAAAACAGGCCCTAAGGAGTCCCTTTAGCCTAGAGACAGATCTTTTTTTTTTTTTTAAAAGATCTTCAACCAGCGAGCAGCAGGTAGCTAGCAACCATACATCGATAGGTAGGGGGATCAAGTGATGGGGGGAAACATTTCAGGGCATCCTGTCCATCAGACATAGTGACCATGGTGCCAATGCAGAGCATACTCAGGCTACCCCCCTTAAGATCTCCCCTGGAGAGCCTGCTGTCGAACCAAGTCCCGCAGGCTCCCCTCTTACCTGCTCCATGCCGCAGGACGTTTTGCAAAACGGTCCAATCTTCTCCCATCTCCGTGGGTAGCGTAGTAGACCTTCAGGCCTGGGTCCTATGAAGGTCCCACTGTCCTGGACCTATATAGCACCCTGGCAAACAGGAACTTATGGTCTTTACGAACTCCAAGCCCTGGGCCCAGGGTCCAGCCCTCCAAAGAGGAGCATTATAGGCAAAACCCCACGGTTTGGGGCCCGGGTACTGTCCACTTTGGCACTGAGGCTCCTTGGACAGATCCGGTTAGCCCGCCCTTAATCCCAAGGATGTGGAGCAAAGCTATTCCGTGACCAACACCTAAGACACTGGCGAAAAAACTGAGGGACTCCCTCTAGGGGAGGGGGTTATATAGGGAGGGACTTCCTGTTTGTTTGAGATTGCCAGTGTCCACACCTGAAGGTACTCCATATAACCCATATAGTAATGAATATGCCGCTCTGTGTCCCGTGATGTACGAGAAAGAAAAACAATGATAGCCACCATTACTAGTAAAACAAAAAATTATTCCTAAAAAACCCATAAGACCAACCCCTACTTATAACTTTTGCCCAAACCAATCAAACGCTTATTGTGATTGTTTGCAACCAAAAATATGTCGAAGAATACGTATCGGCCTAAACTGAGGGCAAACATTTTTGGAAAATATTTTGGGGGAGATTTATTATAGCAAACAGTAAAAAAGATGTCTTTTTATTTACCAAATTGTCGCTATATTTTTGGTTCAAGCAAAAATAAGAAAAAACGCAGAGGTGATCAAATACAACCAAAAAAATAAAAATAAACATTTTTGGGGGGGGGAATGAGGACGCCAAATTTGTTTGGGGGCCACGTCGCACAACCACGCAATTGTCAGTCAAAATGACGCAGTGTTGAAATGCAAAAACTGGCCCCGTCAGTGACCAGTAATATGCTCTGGGGCTCAAGTGGTTACAAATTAAGAATACACTAAAGTTAGCCCAATTTATGGCCATAATGTGAAAGATGATGTACACCGAGTAAATAGATACCCAACATGTTACGCTTTAATATTGCACACACTCATGGAATGGGGCCAAACTTCAGTACTTGAAAATACCCATAGGCAACGCTTTTTTATGTGTTTCAGGTTACCAGTTTAGATTTACAGAGGAGGTCTAGTGCTAAAAGTATTGCTCTCGCTCTAACGTACGCTATGATACCTCACATGTGGGGTTTGAACGGGGGTTCAATATGTGGGCGGAACTTACACATTTAAGGCCCGCCCACATATGGAAACATCCTTCAAACCACACATGTGAGGTATCATAGCGTGCGTAAGAGCGAGAGGAATACTTTTAGCACTAGACCTCATCTGTAAATCTAAACTGGTAACCGGAAATAAAAAAAATGCTGCTTGTTCGCTTCTGACTGCGAGCTACTAGGGACAGGGGCGTTTAAATTATTATTATTTATGTTTGTTACGTAAAAATTCTATAAGACCTCCCCTTCAGCTTGTAAAGCATCAGTTCAGGGGGACCAAAAAAAATTAAACACCTCTAATGCTTTCATCCGCCATTGCAGATTTGATTCTGGTACTGCATTTCGAGTGAACTGGGCATGCTCGAACACTTAGAAAAAGAAGCTGGAAGTTTCAGCCTGAAAATGACATGCATCTTTCTGAGCATGCTCAGAAAGCTGTTTTTTTGGCTTAGTAATTTAAGGACATCCTTAACAGGTGTAAGCAGTTACAAGTGCACACAAACTAGGGGCTGACATTTCTTCATGTGTCTCCAATTGGTTCATTAGCACACATGTTATAAAAAGCGTGGATAGTGCAGATGTCAGCTGCCCCTCAGAGGGGACAGATTTGCTGGCTGAATGTGTCCTGTCTGAAGCTCAATGGAGCGAAGAGGGATTCAGAACACCTTGCGCTTTCAGGTTATGCCTGCTCATTTACAGAGGGTAAGTTTGGAGTTCCTTGTAAAGAATTTGTTGGAGGAATCTGTCGGTCTGGAACCACGGCACATTTATTGCATCCAGGATCATGCAGCACCAAGGTATTATGATGTCTCCTTTGTGCATAGCAATTTCTGCACTGAAGTTATTGAGAAATGTAAGGACTTGGAGAAAGCTAATCATGAATCCATTAGACCCTTTATAGTGGAACCCTTGTATGCTATGGAGGAGAAACCACTGGTGGTTCATTTATTTAACCCCTTCACAGACATTGCTTTGGTAGTAGCCTTTTTAAGGAGATACTGCTCTTCAGTGAAGGGAGGCTTCAGACTGTCTAATCGGTTGGGGATTTTTAATGGCAAATTAAAGTTTTTTGTCAAGTTGAAGGTGGATTCTGAAGGGATTGGTGGAGTGCGGCATCCACCAGCTAATTTCTCAATAGCAGGGAATAGAGGGTTTCTATACTACCCTGGCCAACCAACATATTGTAGGAGATGCCATAAATTTGGGCATACCAGGGATGAATGCAATGTGGAGATGCACTGTCGGAACTGTGGGGAGGAGGGACATGAGGCTGGGGCTTGCTTGGTTAAACGGGCCTGTGATACATGTGGACTGCGTGATCACACAGTTAAAAATTGTCCAAGAGTAAGAAGGGCCTATGTCTCTTATGCTGAAGCTGTCAGGCGCACCGCTGAGGGTGGACGGCCAGTGTCCACTCAGGTGCTGTCTGACTCTCCTGAAAGGCTGGAAGAAGAGGAGGAAGAGGAGGAGGAGGTGGTGGAAAAGGAGGAGGTGGTGGTGGAAGAGAAGGAACACCAGGGTGTGGAGGAGAAAGAGGAGGAAAGAGTAGAAGTACCACCCTCCAGTGTGGACCCATTAACAATGGAGAGTGGAGAAGAGGTTGAGAGGGCCGTGGAGGAGGCTATGGAGGAATTGGCAGCAGCCTTACAGTGGGAGCCGGAGGTGCAGGAAGCTCCAGAAGAGGTAGAAAAGATGGAGACACTGAGTGCCAAGACTAAGGTGGACGCTTGGGAGAGCCCTAAGAACAGAAGGGCTAAAAAATTGAAGGTAGAGGCAGCCGGAGTTATAACAAGCAACCCCTTTGAGGTCCTGGCGGAGGAGGGAGGGGAGATAGAATCATCAGCATTAAATCCAGGGACTCCAGAAATTTTACAGCCAGCCACATTGTCGCCAAGTCAGGAATTTTTGGTTGATGAAAGTGTTGTGGCCCTGAGGAATGTATGCCAGTTTTTCTGGCTTAAGTGATAGATCTGGGGCTGAATGATGCACATTTGCATGTGAATGAGCATCAAGCTGGTGTCCCTCAATGTGAGGGGCTTTGGGTCTCCTGCTAGACAGTGTGCTGTTTTTGAGGACTTGAAGGTCAATGGAGGAGACATCGCCTGCCTACAGGAGTGTTTTTTTAATCGGCCACCCAAGCCTCCGGAGTGGGTGGTGGAGTACATATGGTCGGCAGTTGGGGATACTAGGAATGCTGGGGTAGGCATTATTATTACAAATAGGAATATTCGCATTATGTCTCATGTGGTATTAGTACCAGGAAGATTAATTATGGCAGATTTAGTTTTGTTTAACCAGAAGTTTAGGCTTTTTAATTTATATGCTCCTGTGAATAAACAGAAACGTCTTGAGTTTTTTGAAGTTCTAAAGTTACACGCAGTGGGAAGGAGACCTAGTGTGATCATGGGTGATTTTAATACGATCCGATTTGTGAAGGATCGAATAGGAGCAGCTGAGACTAAGTTGGATGCAAGTAGCGCTATGCTGAATGGGGTAATTCAGGACTTGAATCTTAATAATGCTCATATTGTTCTGGGTTTGGTGGATCCATATTTCACGTTTTTTTCGGAGTGTTGGCGCACCAGATCCAGAATCGACTTATGTTTGTTTTCTGATGCGTTCAAATGTGTTAAGGTTAAGCACAGGCCGGTAATTTTTTCAGACCATGTAGCAGTGTATGTTGATTTGAATATGGGGGATTGTATTAAGTTTGGTTCGGGGGTTTGGAGGTTAAATAATTTATTGTTGCATGACGAGCATGTCAAAGCCCATTTTAGTAATGTGTATAGTAGATGGGTAAATAGGAAAAAAGATTTTGATAATATTTTGGGGTGGTGGGATTGGGTTAAATGGAAAATTAAATTATTTTTTCAAAAAAAGAGTAGGGATAAAAGTAGCAGTGAGAAAAGAAGATATTCTCAGTTACAAGCCAGATTGGCTACATTATATTCATTTAGAAATATGGGCTATGACATGGCCGATGAAATAGACCATGTTAGGAAGAGGATTAAAGAGGTATTAACTGAAAGAGGAAAACAAATTATTTTTCAAACGAGAGTTAAACATCTGGAGCAGGATGAAAAATGTTCTAGATTTTTTTTCAAGAAGGTTTATAAAGGAAAAAGAGTTTTTGAGAGTGTGTATGATGGAGGGAGGGAATGTAAGGGGGAGAATGTGCTGGAATGCGTGTCTAAATTTTATGAACGGTTGTATGAGGGAGTGTGTGTTGATGAGTCAGATACTAGAATGATTGATATGGTAGAGGATAATTTAGATGAGGGTGATAAGGTTTTTTTGCAGAAATCGGTGAGTGAGGAGGAGGTGTGGGAAGCAGTGATAAGCATGGGGGCTAATAAAACCCCAGGAGGGGATGGCTTACCAAGTGAGTTTTTTAAAGTATTTTGGGATATTATTAGGCAGGATGTGGTTGAGGTATTTAGTTACATGATGAGGGAAGGCATTATTTCCGAATCCATGAGAGAAGGGGTAGTGGTATTAATTTATAAGAAAGGGGATAAGAAGGATATCCGGAATTGGAGGCCCATCTCCTTGCTTAATTCAGACTACAAGGTTTTTGCAAAAATGATAGCGAGGAGATTATCGAAGGTCATTGGTAAGATGGTTAGCGAGACGCAGGCCTGTGCAGTGTCGGGGCGAATGATTTCAGAGAATTTAATTTTAGTTAGGGATATAATTAATTTTTGTAAAGATAGGAATAGTTCGGTTATTCTGACATCATTTGACTTGGAGAAGGCATATGATAAAGCGAATCATTGGTTTTTGTGGGAAGTTTTGAAGCGGATGGGTATACCACAGTTGCTCATGAATGTAATAACAGGGTTGTATCGGGGGATCAGTAGTCGGGTTCTGGTTAATAGGAGTTTGGGGCGGGCCTTTTTGGTTAAATCTGGGGTGAGACAGGGGTGTCCCCTGTCCCCCATTCTCTTTATTTGTTTTATTGATCCACTGTTAAGGATGATACAGAGAGATAAGGTGGTGAGAGGCTTTTTGGTGCCTGGGAGTGGGGGAAAAATTGTAAAATGTTTAGGTTATATGGACGACGTGGTGGCAGTGTGTCAGTCGATGGTAGGTGTAAGAAGGGTGAAGTTGCTTTTGTCTATTTTTTGTGTGAGTGCGGGAATGTGTGTGAATTGGAATAAGTGTAGTTTGGATGTGTATGGGAGACAAGTGGAATGTGTGGATGATCAGATTGGGAAGGCTGAGGATGGAATGAGGATTTTGGGTATTGTGTTTGACCATGAAATGAAAGGGGAAGCATGCTGGAATGAAGTGGGAGGAAAAATAGCCAGGAAGTTGAGGGCTTGGTGTTTAAGAAAATTGTCGATTTATGGGAAAGTTTTAGTAGTCAAGGCAGTAGTTTATTTTGCCTTTAATTTTGTATGTGAGCAACATCTTCCCTCCTGGGGAGGTAAAGTTGAGGAAAATTAATAAGCTATTATTTACCTTTTTATGGGAGTCGAAAAGGGGCAGAGTCAAGAGAGAATATGTGTGTAGACGTGAATGTAATGGTGGGTTGGGTTTTCCGAATGGGAGAGTGTTTGTGTTAATGAATTATTGGTTTTGCGTGGTGAAAGTTTTGAGGAATGATGGAGTGTGTGCTAGGATGATTGCCTTTTCAGGTGGGTGGTTGTTCAGGAGTTGGGGGTGGTTGGAAAGGGATTCAAGTATACCGGTGGCCTACGTGGTGGCACGCGACTACTGGGTATTAGAAAAGTTTAAGCTGGCAGATCTGGGAGAAGGAGAGAGGGATAAACTGCAAGTGAGGAAGTGGTTGATAGAGAAGGAGTATGTGTGTAACCTTAAGGGAATTAATGCGTCAGTGGCGGGGGAAGTATGGAAGGAAATGAGTATATATGGGGTGACAAATGTGCAGAGACAGATAGTATGGATCAGTTTACATGAATGTCTAGCTACTAGACTATTTGGGAAAAGTAGGGATCCGCGTGTGTCTGATATTTGTCCAAGAATGAATTGTGGGGGTGTAGAAGACAGTGAGCATGTGTTCTGGGGGTGTGGTGTAGCGAAAGATGTGATCAATAAGAGCCAAGATCTGATAAAAGAAATAACAGGAGTGAAGGTGAGTGAGTGGAAAATGATGATGTATGGCTTGTGGGAAACTGGAAAAAGATAAACAGAGAGTATTGTGGTTAGTGTTATGTGCATTAAAGGAAGTGTTGTGGAATGCACGTAACTTGTATGTATTTAAACAGGTTTCGTTAGACAGCAAACAATGTATAGGATTATGGCTAAGCAAGTTGTACCTTTTTTTCATGTTGGATAAAAAGAAGGGTGTAGATGCCGAAGGTATCTGGAAGTTTAAAAAATGGAGGATGTTGATTAATAATTAGCCTTTGCCACGATGATGTAAGACTTGGAGACAGTGAATGAGCGTTGAGCTGAATAGTCTCTCTCTTCTGAAGTGGAATGGCGGAGTGAAACAGAGATGTTTTGGAGCAAGTTTTGTATTTTTTGATGTTTTCTCTGCTACATAATTTTGCTAAATGTTTCTCAAGATGTTAATGACTAATGTTTTAATCCTGTGGGTCTATCCTGTTATTTCAAAAGCATGATTTATTTTCCAATGACTGTGAAATAAACGTTGGTCTTTTTTGCTTTTAGGTTTTTTATATTTTTTTGGTGTGTTTATTTGTAATTTTTTGTTTTGCTTTCCTTGTTTTGTGGACCAATAAAATTACTTTCAAATTTTGAAGTTTGTTTTGTGATATTTTTTTCATGCTATGGATTTCAACCGCTGCAGCTGAAATAGTTTGGGCCTAAACCATCAAGTGTGATTTGTCTCTAACTCTTTCCTGGTGTGTATGCATGAAATGTTTAGTCACCAGAAAGGAAGGACAAAGCGGTAAGTATTGTTTCCTAGAACTGATGTCCAGACTGACTTTTTAAAGCACATGTGCAAGATGTAGGAAAAGCTGCAAACAGGGCCTGTTGGAGGGGGGGGGGGGTGGTGTATTGGTGGACAGGCTTGAAGTGCTGATTTACAGCGCTGTGCTTGAAACTAGCACAAGACAATCCTATTCTAATTGTGGGTTGTTTGAGGGAAGCCAATT
This sequence comes from Rana kukunoris, assembly GCA_029574335.1. Classification (NCBI taxonomy): domain Eukaryota; kingdom Metazoa; phylum Chordata; class Amphibia; order Anura; family Ranidae; genus Rana; species Rana kukunoris. Next base: position 33,271 of record JAJQKJ010002960.1, on the reverse strand, counting down.
GAGTGTTAGAACCCCTGCTAGTGTTTTTAGGTTGGGCTTTGTGTCCCTTTTCCTAAAATTGGCTTCACTTCCTGTCACACAGCTGAACAGGAAGTGAGGTTAAAACCCTACCAATGGTCTTTTCTTCGGGACACAGGTCAATCTAACTAGTGTCACCATTAAGCAAATTGCACTGCAGTGTACACCCCAAATGATTAGTTATTTTGGGGTTTAGTAAAGGCAAAGCGCTCTGCAGTAGAAGCGTAGGCAATGAAAATCAGAAGGGAAGCACTGATGGTTTTTACTTCCAATCCCGCCAAGTTTTTATTTTTCTTCCTTGCTTGTCCACTTGTAGTGCAAAGTGGATTTGCCTTTAGTAAATGGACCCCAAAGTCCAAGATTCCTACTAATTTGGGGTGTACACAGCAAAATGCAATTTCCAAAATGGGAAACTATTTATATTGATCTGTGTGTCCCCAACAAAACATTACTCAGGTGTTTCCCTCACTTCCTGTTTGGCTGTGTGGCAGGAAGTGAATGAATTAAGTAGAAAGTGACAACATTTGTGAGGTGTCTTTACCCTATCAGAGGTGCAGGCATCCCCAAAACAAACAAGAAAATTGTTGATTTAACATTGGGTGGTGTTTGTGGGGGTCCCTAACACACATTCATACATATTAGCAACGCTGGATCCTGGCCTATTGGCATGGTTATATTTTCTTAAGCCTCTCAATAAAATGATCTGAAATTTGGGGTTAAACTGGAACTATAATCATCACTTTTATTTTTTTGATTTCTTTCATTTTGGATAGAGTTGGGGGGGGGGGGGGGTTAGAAGCTCTGTCAGTTTATTTTGTATTATCCCTGTCCGTTTGGGGAGATTGGCCTTCACTTCCTGCCCCATAGCCAAACAGGAAGTGATCGAAAAACTAGGCAAATTAGGGGCCCCCCCAGGTCCCCCCCCCCACAGAACTTGTGTGTGTCCCCTGAAAATTCCTGGGTGGGTCATAAAAAAACAGGGTGTGGCCTTGACAGGAAGGGTGGGTCATTTTTCTATTAGGGGGTGCCAAAATTTGGTCAGGCCTAGGGCAGCACAAAACCTAAATATCCTACTGCATATTAGGGCTTATTTAGACAGGATCCAATTTACAGCCATGTTTTTAGATTGTGGGAGGAAACCCGCACAGGGAGAACATGCAAACTCCAGGCAGATAGTGTCACGGGCGGGATTCGAACCAGCAACCCTTTTGCTGCTAGGTGAACATGCTACACACTACACTACTGTGCTGAACGAACATGATCGCAGCTGAAAGCATGAGATGTTTATTTTTTTTATTTTTTTACCAATTCCATGCTTTCCAGCCTGGAGGACAGATGTGGGGTCTAATTGACCCCGCCTTTCTCTATAAAGAGGACCTGTCACACACTAGTCCTATTACAAGGGATGTTTACATTCCTTGTAATAGGAAGAAAAGTGAAAAATAATACAAAAAAAGGGACAAACAAGTGCAAAAATGAAAATATTAAGTTAAAAAATAAACTAAAAAAGGAATTTAAATGCTCCTGTCCCTAGTAGCTCGCACTCAGAAGCGAACACGCATGCAAGTACTACCCACATATGTAAACATCCTTCAAACCCCACATGTGAGGTATCATAGCGTGCGTTAGAGTGAGAGCAATAATTTTAGCACTAGACCTCCTCTGTAACTCAAAAGTGGTAACCTGAGAAAAAAAGTCAAGCGTTGCCTTTGGAGATTTTTAATAACGAAGTTTAGCGCCATTCCATGAGTGTGCGCAATATGAAAATCCTACAAAAACCAACTAAAAAATATATATACAAAAAAAAAAGAAGGGGGTTACCATCTGGGGCGCTGGGGGGCCTTACAGGTGTACAGGGCCGCCATCAGGAATTTTGGGGCCCCTTACACAGCTTCAGGCATGGGCCCCCTGGAGCAGAGAACCCGGGGGGAGGGTGCTGCCGCATGAAATTGAGAAGCGGGGAGGGGGTGCTGCCACAAATTGAGAAGCGGGGGGGCCCTTTACAAAAAGAAGAAATAAAGAAAAATATATATAAAAAAGGGGGGTTAGCCATCCGGGGCCTGGGGACCTCTGTGCCCTTTATAAAATAAAAAGAAAAAAGAGAGAAAATATATATATATATTTTTTTTAAATATAACATTTATATAAAAAAATAAAAAAACAAGGGGGTTGCCTTCCAGGGCCCTGGGGACCTCTGGGCCCTTTAACCACTTGCTTACTGGGCACATAAACCCCCTTCGTGCCCAGGCGAAATTTCAGCTTCCGGCACTGCGTCGCTTTAACTGACAATTGCGCGGTCGTGCGACGTGGCACCCAAACAAAATTGGCGTCCCTTTTTTCCCACAAATAGAGCTTTCTTTTGGTGTATTTGATCGCCCGTGCGGGTTTTTATTTTTTGCGTTATAATGAAAAAAAGAGCGACAATTTAAAAATATATATATATTTTTTACTTGTTGCTATAATAAATATCCCATTTTTTTTTTTTTTTTTATATTTTTTTTTTCTCAGTTAAAGGCCGATACGTATTCTTCTACGTATTTTTTGTAAAAAAAAAAAAAAAAAATCACAATAAGTGACTGCTTTGCGCAAAAGTTATAGCACCTACAAAATAGGGGACATAATTATGATTTTTTTTTTTTATATTTTTTTTTTACTAGTAATGGCGGCGATCTGCGATTTTTATTGGGACTGCGATATTGCGACGGACACATCGGACACTTTTGACACATTTTTGGCGCCATTCACATTTATACAGCGACCAGTGCTATAAAAATGCACTAATTACTGTATAAATGTGACTGGCATTGAAGGGGTTAACACTAGGGGGTGAGGAAGGGGTTAAATGTATTGCTTGGGTGTGTTCTAACTGTATGGGGGGAGGGGGGTGACTGGGGGAGGTGACCGATGCTGTCTCCCTATGTACAAGAGAAACAGCATCTGTCACCTCACTGACAGGACGTGAAGCTCTGTGTTTACACTCAGAGCTCCACGTCCCTGCTGTCTCACCGACGATCGCGTGTACCTGACGGACATCGCGGCCGCCGGGTACACGCATCGGATCCTCGGTGATGCGTCGGGACTGTTTTTCCCCGCCGCGCGCCACCCTGTGGCGCGCGCGGGGAATTACAAGCAAATCACGTCCAAAGACGTCAACCCGGCGCCTCAGGTCTGCGCTGTTCACGTCTTTGGACGTGAAGCGGTATTGAAGTGGTTAATAATAAAAAAAAATATATAAAAAAAATGTATAAAAAAATAAAAAATATATATATATATATAAAATATGAAATTAAAAGAAATAAAAAGTTATAAAAAAAAAATATTTATTTTAGAAAAAAAGGGGGGTTGTCATCTGGGGCCCTGCAGATCTCCAGGTCCCTGTGGACCTCCGGACCTCTAAAAAAATACAACAAAAAAAATTGTCCCTTTACTAAAAAATAAAAGAAAAATATATAAAAATAATATATATATTTTTTTAAATATATATATTTTTTGATAAAAAAAAGGGCTTGCCATCTGGGGCCCTTAGTGGCCTCCGGGCCCCTGGGGACCTTCGGACCCATAAAAAAAACAAAAAAAAAAAAAAATTTTTTTTTTTTTTTTTTTAGGGTGGTTCTCATCCGGGCCCCTGGGGACCCCCGGGCCCCTTACAGGTGTAATGCCTGTACCCCCCTAATGGCGGCCCTGCAGGTGTACTGCCTGTACTCCCCTAATGGCGGCCCTGGGTGTAATGTCAGCATCTGAAAAATGACATTCTGAAGGAAAAAAGCCATTTAAAACTGACGGCAATTGCAGGAGAATTCATTCATTAAAAACACCAAAAAAAAAGCGTGGGGGTCCCCCCAAATTCAATAACCAGACCCTTTAGGTCTGGTATGGATATTAAGGGGAACCACGCCGTATTTTTTTTTTAAAAATGACGTGGGGTTCCCCCCAAATATCCATAACCAGAACCTTCAGGTCTGGTGTGGAATTTAAGGGGAACTCCACCCCAAATTAAAAAAAAATGGCGTGGAGTCCCCCCTAAAATCCACACCAGACCCCTTATCCGAGCACGTTGACCTGGCCGGCCGCAGAAAAGAGGGGGGGACAGAGCGCGGCCCCCCCCTCTCCTGAACCGCACCAGGCCACATGCCCTCAACATTGGGAGGGCGTTTTGGGGTGCCCCCCAAAACACCTTGTCCCCATGTTGATGAGGACAAGGGTCTCTTCCCCACAACCCTTGCCCGGTGGTTGTGGGGGTCTGCGGGCAGGGGGCTTATCGAAATCTGGAAGACCCCTTTAACAAAAGGGCCCCCCAGATCCCGGCCCCCCCCCCTGTGTGAAATGGTAATGGGGTACCTTGTACCTCTACCATTTCACGAGAAAAAAAAATGTAAAGGGTTAAAAACGACAAGAGCCGGTTTTTGACAAGTCCTTTATTATCTTCTTTCTTCTTTCCTTCGGGTTTCTTCCTTCTTCTTCTTCCTCTGCTTCTGTCTTGGGTCTTCTATTCCCGCATCTTGCCCGGCGTGTTCTTCCATCTTCTGCTCCTCCCGCTGTCCTTCTCGTCCGCATCTTCTTCTTCTTGTTCTTCTTCGCCGGAGGCGCCGCTTCCAATTGAAATCCCCGCTGTATGCCGGACCACGCCCCCCTCTGACGCCACGGGCAAGCTCTTAGGAAAGTCCCCGTGTGGTGCCTGTGCGTCAGAGGGGGGCGTGGTCACATGTTCCAGAAAGCGGGCAATTCAATTGGAAGCGGCGACTCCGGCAAAGAAAAAGGCGCGCACAAGCTTCAAATTGAATTGCCCGCCCTCTGACTTGTGACCACGCCCCCCTCTGACGCACTTGCAACACACTCCTAAGAGCTTGCCCGTGGCGTCAGAGGGGGGCGTGGTTCGGCAGACAGCGGGGATTTCAATTGGAAGCGGCGCCTCCGGCGAAGAAGAACATTAAGAAGATGCGGACGAGAAAGACAGCGGAAGGAGAAGAAGATGGAAGAACACGCCGGGCAAGATGCGGGAATAGAAGACCCAAGACAGAAGCAGAGGAAGAAGAAGAAGAAGGAGGAAGAACCCGAAGGAAAGAAGAAAGAAGATAATAAAGGACTTGTCAAAAACCGGCTCTTGTCGTTTTTTACACTTCACACTTTTTTTTTCTCGTGAAATGGTAGAGGTACAGTGTACCCCATTACCATTTCACACAGGGGGGGGCCGGGATCTGGGGGGCCCCTTTGTTAAAGGGGTCTTCCAGATTTCGATAAGCCCCCTGCCCGCAGACCCCCACAACCACCGGGCAAGGGTTGTGGGGAAGAGACCCTTGTCCTCATCAACATGGGGACAAGGTGTTTTGGGGGGCACCCCAAAACACCCTCCCAATGTTGAGGGCATGTGGCCTGGTGCGGTTCAGGAGAGGGGGGGGCCGCGCTCTGTCCCCCCTCTTTTCTGCGGCCGGCCAGGTCAACGTGCTCGGATAAGGGGTCTGGTGTGGATTTTAGGGGGACTCCACGCCATTTTTTTTTTTATTTGGGGTGGAGTTCCCCTTAAATTCCACACCAGACCTGAAGGGTCTGGTTATGGATATTTGGGGGGAACCCCACGTCATTTTTTTTTAAATTGACGGCGGGGTTCCCCTTAATATCCATACCAGACCTAAAGGGTCTGGTTATTGAATTTGGGGGGACCCCCACACTTTTTTTTTCGTTTTTTTTTAATGAATGAATTCTCCTGCAATTGCCGGGAGCCGACAATTCATTATTGCCGCGAGTCAGTTTTAAATGGCTTTTTTGCTTTGAAAAATTACATTTTGTGCAGAGACATTTCTAACCACGGGAAACATGCGCTTTTTCACATGCTGACATTAGAGCCCCCCATGGTACGAAATTTAAAGAAAAATTACACTTTTATTATTGCACTTTTAGCATTATTAAAATCACTGCTCCCGAAAAAACGGCCGTTTTAAAAAATAAAAAAAGCATTGGTACATGTCCCCTGGGGCAGGACTGAGGTCCCCAAACACTTTTTAGGACAAAACTTGCAGATTAGCCTTTACAATTCACAATTAAGATTTCCCCCATAGACTTATACAGGGAGTTCGGCGGCGGCTTTACTTATCAATCACATCGCGCTGCTGCTGCGGCCGGTTCATGCGCCTAATTAGGGATTCATCCAGCGCACAAATTAAGGCATGTACCGGCGCAGCGCAGCTGCAATAGTAAATCACCCCCTTAGAGTAGTAGTAATAGTAATAGTAGTATAATAGTAATAGTAATAGTAGTATATAGTGGCAAATAACTCGTGACATAGGTGTCTGAGCAGTAGCAGTAGTAGTAATAGTAGACAATATAGTGTTTTATCACTTGGGAAAGAGGTGCCATGAACAGCAGCAGCAGTGGTAATAGTAGTATATAGTGGCAAATAACTCGTGACATAGGTGTCTGAGCAGTAGTAGTAATAGTAGATAATATAGTGTTTTATCACTTGGGGAAGAGGTGCCATGAACAGCAACAGCAGCAGTGGTAATAGTAGTATATAGTGGCTAATAACTCGTGACATAGGTGTCTGAGCAGTGAGCAGCAGCAGTAGTAGTAATAGTAGACAATATAGTGTTTTATCACTCGGGAAAGAGGTGCCATGAACAGCAGCAGCAGCAGTGGTAATAGTAGTATATAGTGGCAAAGAACTCGTGACATAGGTGTCTGAGCAGCAGCAGTAGTAGTAATAGTAGACAATATAGTGTTTTATCACTCGGGGAAGAGGTGCCATGAACAGCAGCAATGGTAATAGTAGTATATAGTGGCAAATAACTTGTGACATAGATGTCTGAGCAGTGAGCAGTAGTAGTAATAGTAGACAATATAGTGTTTTATCACTCAGGAAAGAGGTGCCATCAACACTCAACAGCAGCAGTGGTAAGAGTAATAAAAATGGCAAATCACTCGGGCAAGAGGTGCCATCAGCAGCAGCAGCGGTAAGAGTAATAAAAATGGCAAATCACTCGGGCAAGAGGTGCCATCAGCAGCAGCAGCAGCGGTAAGAGTAATAAAAATAGCAAATCACTCGGGCAAGAGGTGCCATCAGCAGCAGCAGCGGTAAGAGTAATAAAAATGGCAAATCACTCGGGCAAGAGGTGCCATCAGCAGCAGCAGTAGTAATAGAAAGTGGAAAATCTCTCGGACAAAAGGTGACAGCAGCAGTATGAGTAATATATCGGTACATAATCACTCAGCCTTTTGGCATTAGCAGTAGGAGCCCATATCGTGGCAAAATTACAAAAGCTTGAAGTTGCAGTAGCATGGTGATTAAATTTGAAAAGCAGAATGACACAGGCCTTAAGTAGCTGTAGCCTGACTATACCATAGTGCCTCATAATTTAAAAGTTTGATTAACGTTGTTTCTATGCTATACGTGACTTTTTAAATTCATGATGAGCATTGAGCAATTACATTTCAAAATAATGTGGCAGCAGCATCATTACTCCTTATAGTGGCTTAATGACACAGCATGGAAATATTTATGCCCTTAACACTACCTGCCCACTATGAGTTTCAAAGGTATAAAAACATCAAAGAGGTAATGGTTGACAAGGGACCATTCAGCGCCCTGAACCGACGGAGGGGGCCAGAAACTCACCACCGCTGATGAATGTGAGTCTGTCCACGGAGTCTGTGGACAGACGGGTCCTCTTGTCCGTGACCACCCCACCTGCCGCGCTGAATGTCTGCTCAGATAGTACGCTGGAGACAATAACTCCAGCGCATACTGAGCGAGCTCGCGGCAGGTGTCCAATCTGGCAACCCAGTACTCTATGGGGTCGTCGGTGCTCATACTTTTAGAAGCACCGACGGACCTCATGTAGTCTGCCACCATGTGGGCCAGCCCCTGGTGGTGACTGCTTCTGCTGCTGCTGCTGGTACTGGGTCGCTCAGATTGGAAGAACATCCTCATCTCACCAATTAGGTCCCCTGCTCGGCTGCTGCTGCTGCTGCTGGGTGCAGCCACCTGCTGGGTGAGATGAGGGGGGACAACTGGAGGCCGGGGAGTTGCCTGCTCCAACCGGCTGACTATGCGTGCCTGCAGTTCCTGCATCCGGTGCTGCCTCCGGCTGGCTGGGAGGAACTGCTCCAGTTTCCCCTTGCATCTTGGATCTAAAAGGGTGGCCATTCAAAATTCATCCCTCTTCTTGATAGTCTGAACCCGGGGGTCCCTCCTGAGGCATCTCAGCATGTGGGCAGCCATGGGGAAGAGCACAGCCCGCTGTGACACCTCATGGCTGCCCGGGTCCATGACGTCCGACTCTTCATGCTGGAGGCGCTGCTGCTCGCGCTCAAAGATGCCCAACCCCCGGTCTATCGGTGCCCCCAACACCGGCTCTCCCTCCTGACCAGGCCCTGACTCCAGGACGTCACCAGTAACCTCATCATGATCATCATCCTCCTCCTCCTCGTCCTGGGCCTTGGTGGAGCAGTGTTGCCTCCTCCTGCTCCACCAAGGCACTCTCCCCAGCTTCGATCAGGCAATCTAGTGCCCTGTCCAGCAGGAACACTATAGGGAGCACGTCGTTGAGGTCGACATGCTCCCTGCTCACCATCTTGGTCGCCTGCTCGAAAGGGGCCAACACATGGCAGACCTGGTGTAACTGCCCCCACTCCGCACTGGTGATGTACGGGAGTGTTTGTGATGGCCCGCCAGTGCCTTGCTCCAGCAGGTATTCCTTCACCGCCCTTCGCTGCTCCCACAACCTCTCCAGCATGTGGAGGGTGGAGTTCCACCGCGTCACACTGTCCACAATCAGCCTGTTGTCCCGCTGCAACTTGGACAGGGACGCGGTAGCGGTTGGGGAGCACCTGAAGTGGCTGGCAATCCTACGTACCCTTAGCACAATGTCACTCAACTCGGGATAGGTGCGCAGGAACTTCTGCACCACGAGGTTGAGGACATGTGCCAGACAGGGCACGTGGGTCAGACTACCAGCCTGGAGGGCGGAGAGTAGGTTGCTGCCGTTGTCACAGACAACCATACCTGCCTGGAGCCTTCGGGGTGTCAGCCACTTCTGGACCTGAGCCTGAAGTGCGGTCAGCACTTCTTTTCTAGTGTGTCTCCGGTCCCCTAAACTAACAAGCTGGAGCACGGCCTGACGGCGCACGTGCCCCACACTTGAGTAGCTACGGGGGCGCTTGCTGGGAGGCTCAGCAGCTGCGGAGACAGTGGCTTGAGGGAGACCAGCAGTTCTCCCCTGGACACCCCGGGGCGGCACCACAAAATCTGATGCCGCCAATCCCTCCCCGGCGCCTCGGAGGGAAACCCAATGGGCCGTGAAGCTGATGTACCGGCCCTGCCCATGCCTGCTGGTCCAGCCATCCATTGTGAGATGCACCCTGTCGCTGACAGCGTGATCCAGCGACAGGGTTACATTCTGCACAATGTGCTGGTGTAGGGCAGGGACACCAGTCCTGGCAAAGAAATGGCGGCTGGGGACACGCCATTGGGGTTGGGCATGCTCCAACATCTGCCTGAAGGGGTTGCAGTCCACAATGTTGAAGGGAAGCAGATGTTGGGCAATAACCTTTGCCAGGAGCCCATTGAGGGAACACACACGTCGGTCTCCAGGGGGGAAGGGAGTGGTGCGTTCGAAGGCGTCGGAAAGCGATGCCTGGCGCCGGACGGCAGTGCAGGACACCGAAGAGGAGGGTGCTGTGGAAGTAGAGGTCTGGCTGCCGGTACCAGTACCTCTACTAGAGGGAGCGGGGGGGCATGACCTGCTGGGAACATATGAAGCTGTGGCAGGGGCTGCTGTACCCTGCACACTTGTGGTGGTGGCGCTGCTACCACCACCATGCTTCATCTGGTCATACTCCCGCCAGTGGTTAATTCTCAGGTGCTGGTTCAGAGCAGTGGTACCCACCCGAGCCAAGCACTTCCCTCTCTTCACCCTGGCATGACCGATATGGCAGATGGCTACGGTCTGGTTATCTGCTACCAGGGTGAAGTAGGCCCAGACAGGTGACTTCAGCGCCGCCCTCCTGTCAGATGGGGTGACGCTGACTTGCACCTGCTGGGACTCGGTGCGCACAGGTGGAGCTGCCTGCTGCTGCTGCTGCTGACACCTCCTGCTGCCATCACCAGTGGAGACCCTGACGCTGGTCTCCCTGGTGACCTGGCGCACCGTTTTCCCAGGGTGCCTACCTTCCTCGTCGTCACTGCTGCTGTGAACCGACAAGTTAGGCGGCACCCATGTTGGGTCACCCTCCTCTTCGCCCCCAGATATGTCAGACCCAGGGCTGAAATGTGGTGGTCTGCGGGAAACTGCTGACATGGAGCCGCTAGCCTGGCTCCGCTGTCCCCTCACCGATGGCTGGGTCTGACTAGGTGCGGGTGTTTCCTGCACAAAAACACCAGCACCACTTTGAAGGGATGTCTCTGGGATACTGACAGCAGGTACCCCATCCTCCTGCTCCATCAATCCTTCAAAAAGGTCCTGACCATCAGGACAGAACTGGATGTCTGCCTGATGCAGGGCCTCCCCCCAAGATATCCCTCTCACTGTCGCTGTCATCAAACAGTAAGAGGCTGGACCCTTGGGGGCTGGGGGCGGGTCCTAAAGGCACCAGTGTACTGGTGGTGCTACTGGGAGTCGGGGCTGACGACTCAGTGGCACTGCTGTGCCCCATATACTCCACCACTACTGGAGCCTGAGAAGGCAATATCGGGCGGCTGCCCGAAGGAAAAAAATCACGGATGAGGCGGACTCCCCTTCCACCTGATCCTCTACCACTAGTAGGGGCGCGAGAGGTACCCCGTGCTGGCAGCAACCCAGCACTGGGAGTAACTCCCCTACCCCTGCTGCCACGGCCACGTATGCTGCTCATACTTGCTGATGTGGGGGGGGGGGGTAAACTTTATTGGGGGGGGGGAATGTGAGAAAGGAGTGTTTGTTTTTTTAGCAAGACAGGCACGCAGACAAAGACGCAGACAAAGACGTAGACAGCTACTAAACTAGAATAAAACTACTACACCTACAAGTTTTTTTTTTTTTGTTTTTTTTAGACTGAAGGACGCAGACAAGGACGAGGACTACAAATACTAAAGTAATATGCAACACTAACTTACACAAACTTATATGACTAAACTAAAGCTAATTTTTTTTTTTTTTTTTTTAAACTGACTGACAAGGACAAAGACGAGGACTACAAATACTAAAGTAATATGCAACACTAACTCTGCTTACACAAACTTTTATATGACTAAACTATAAAACTAAAGCTAATTTTTTTAAACACAAAAAAAAGACACTAAACACACACTAAACTAAAACTAAGCTACCTTAAAGAAATGTACACTTACACAAACTACACAGAAATCTAACACTAAGCTAAACTAACCTGGACAAAACAACACAAATCTGAGCTTTTAGAAAAGCTGTTGGGTCTTTTGCTTTGAAAAAAGCAGTTTAGAAGCAGGAGCCACAGAACTGAAAGCACTAGGAAGCACAATGCTGATGCTCTAAGCTCTAAGATCACACAGAAACACTCCACTCTCTCTAGCCAGCCACCTTGTGAATCTGCACTGAAATACAGCTGGGAGTGATCTTATATAATGGTCGTGCAGGCAGGTTCCTATTGGTTGCTATGGAGGTTGCTAACCTCTGACAACTGTGGTTGGAGAACTCTGATTGGCTCTGATGCAAAAGAAGGGCGGAGAAAATAATCGCGCAATATTCCTTTTGCTGAATATTCGCATTGCGAATATTCGGCAGCATAGAAGGATCGCATCAGCTACTCGGCCCAGTGTCTCTAATCATACCAGCAATGCTTTTAGACGTCGATGGAGATCACTAGGATGTGATCTGTTTTAAAAATAAATTTGAAAAAATAGCGAATATTCACTGCGATATTCGATTTAATCGCGAATACTCGAATACGCAATATTCGTAACGAATATTCGCAATGCGAATATTCGTGAGCAACACTAACCTGTGTCCCTTGGACATATGGATATTTCCGTCTTTCCGTCTCCTGTTCCTCTACGCGACCTTGGCTCATGGACTCGTAGTCTACCGGGGATTTTAACCTTTTTATCTGTTCCTCCATTAATCTCTGCTCGTGTTTGAGTCTCTCAATCTCCGCTTTTTATTCTTTATCTTTAGTGGCGGAATTTGCTTCAATTTCCTTTTCTTTCCTGTTTGTGATATTCTATTTCTTGTTTATTCTTTTAATCTTCCTCTCGTATTTTTTTTTTAGTAAGTGATCTAACTCTTCCCTGTCTTCTTCATACTAAGTTTACTTTTAAGCTATTGGTTTTTGGTTAACAAGGATTCTATCTTTACTTTTGTTTTGTTCAAGATGGTTTCTTTAGGGCTGGCTGTTGTTTGGACATTTTATCACACCAAACCAACATAAACGGCAGAAACTCTGAGGCCTCGTACACACAATCAAATCTGTCTGCTGGAAACAGTCTGCTAGACCGTCCCAGCAGACAGATTCGATCGTGTGTACGGGCGAGCCAACGGATTTGGCCACCCGACAGATTTCAAAGCATGCTTTGAAATCTATCAGGTGGGAATCCGTCCGCCCGACATGTCTGCTGGTTAGTACACTTACCAGCAGACATGTCGTCTCGCACCGGCGCCGAATGGATTCGGCGCATGCGCGGAAGTGTTTTACTTCCTGGTGCGGTGACGTGGCGGCATCAACGTCACCGACGCGTCAGCGTGCCGTCTGCTGGCGGGGATTTTGGTTTGCTCGTGTGTACACGCGAGCAAACCAAAATCCTAGCAAACAAATTTGTTCAAATCGGTCGGTCCGACCGATTTGAACAAATAGATTGCCTCGTGTATACGAGGCCTGAGGAGCCGATCACGTTTTTTTGTGTCGTCTGTGTCAACAAAAGCCTTCATTAGTTGGTTAACTTTATCATCTTCAATAAACATATTCTCACCTGCCCATATTCTCACCTGTTCTTTTAACCCTTCGATAAACTCTTCCAAATTTTCCCCTTGGTTTAATCTTATGTAATCTTATGTAAATGTATTCGACTAAAACACCAGAAAAGAAAATCCTTAACTTTTCCCGAGGTTCAGTGGCCTTTTTCTGGCTTGTGGTGGTAGCGCCTTCCTGGCTGTTTCTAGAGGAACATGATTCCTCATTGCTACTAGCCATGTTACTGTACAACTGATATTTTTCACAATGTATATGCAAACACAATCACCAGTATGTTCTGTAATGTGGTAAGATTCCCTCTAACAAAAATCTCTCAGCAGAGCCTGCCAATTATGTTGTGAGTATGGTATGAGATCTCTTTTTACTTAGTGCTTCCAACCTTACGGTAATTTGAACTTAGTTCAGAATTCTAATGCATACCATAATCTTTCCTGAGTCCATTAATTTATGGGGTTTTCTTACAAATGTATGAAATATCTCCTTACAAACTAATAAGTAAATAATTTGACTTTATTAATTCTCAAGTATAGTCATACAATTTCGTACAGAACGAGATTTACTGGTGATTGACACTTTACACTACAAAAACACTACAAAAACATCAACTTGTGATTTGACAATATTTAATGTAATAACTCAGAGGAGCCCCTAGTGGTCTGTTGGAAAAAGAGGTACAGTAATTTAGGCTTTAAAATCAACCCGCGATATCCCCTATCACTTAAAAAGACAGTCCTTCAAATTTCCTCCGGCCGGAAAGAAATCCAAAATGTGTCTCACTAAGTCTGCAGGATTATTGCTAAATTTGGATAATTATTTAACCAACAGTGTACCAAGATATTATGGAGCTATGGAACTCTCCCCGGGATCACAAACTTAAACTCACGGATAGATATGTCCAAAATCCTTAACATACAATTTGAATAATACACCTTAAAACAATCAACCGAACATCAATGCATAACCCCTAAAATATAGGGCCAGATTCACGAACACTTGCGCTGGAGTATTTGGATATGCGCTGCGTAACTGTGATGATGCGCCGTCGTTTCTATGTGCCCGTACCCACCAAACTAGATGCGCCCAATAACGGGTCATTTGCGACCGGCGGAACGTTCCGACGCCAGAGTATCGTCAGCGCTTATTTTCGCTGGGCGCATCAGTCGCGCCCATTGATTTCCCCTGCAAATATGCAAATGAGGGAGATTTCCCAATTCGCGAACGGATTAGCACCATACGCTGGCTACATGCGCCGCGCGTATCTGGTCCGTCCGGCGCAAAGTTATTTCTACAAAAGGCTGCTTTATCTTTACTCCAGACGGTCACAGGTCAGCAGGAGAGCAGCTACAGCAGCGTTACCGACGATAGGAGCTTGCTGAACAACAACACTTGCAAGGACAACACCTCTGTGTGCCAACATGCCAGGGGCAATTGTGGTCCTAGAACTACTGATGGGTCCCCTGGAACCAAGAAGGCGGCCACGTGAGAGGATATACCGCACTCGTATGAACCTCTTTGGCATGGGGGATGAGGAGGTGTATCGCCTCTTCAGATTCAGCCCAGATGCAATACTTGAACTAACCACAACCCTGCAGGATGACATCACCAGCCCAACACACCGCTCACAAGCAGTGCAGCCACTGGTGAAGGTCCTGGCAACACTCCATTTCCTTGCAAGTGGATCATTCCAGCGTACAAGTGGAGTGGTGGCTGGGATGTCACAGTCCTCTTTGAGCAGATGTGTGCACCAGGTTGTCCCTGCAATCCTCAGACGCATGTCCAACCAGTTCATCAGACCCACCACTGAGGAGCTGCGGCAGAAGGCAATGACAGATTTCTACAACATTGCCAGATTCCCTCGCACTGTGGGGGCCATTGATTGCACACATGTGGCCCTACAGCCCCCCAGTGCCACAGAGCACATATACCGCAATCGGAAGCATTGGCATTCCATCAACGTACAGGTGATAGCTGATGCCCGTTCCAAACACCCCGGGTCCAGCCATGACAGCTTCATATACAATCAGAGCCCCATCCCAGCAGAATTTAACCAGAACATGTATGGGGACAGCTGGCTGGTTGGTGAGTGACAAGGGAGTCAGGCATGACTATCCCCTCCCGTGATGCACAACAGAAGTCGCACATGCATGACTAACATTCTCCTGTCTTTTCCCTTCCAGGTGACTCTGCATATGCACTGGGACCCCATCTAATGACTCCTTTCCGGAACCCCCAAACCAGAGGAGAGAGAAAATACAATGAAGCACACATCAAAACCCGTGCAGTGGTGGAGCAAACATTCGGGCTCCTGAAGTCCCGTTTCCGATGCCTGGATAAGTCTGGGGGGGCCCTATTGTATTCACCTACCTTTGTGTGTCAGATCATCGGTGCATGTTGCATACTACATAACTTTGCTATGAAAAAAGGCCTGCAGATTGACATACGTGATGACCTGACCCCCGACCCACACAGTCCCCACCTGCCAGAGGAGAACCAGTCTGCTGATGGAAGAGCAGTCAGGAGGGTCCTCGCCGTAGGCATCTTTGGACACTAAACCAAAACATTAATAACACAGACAGTGCACGCATGTACACCACTGATGTCCCTAGATCACACACACCACATCCACATCACATTGGATTAGCCCAAGTCCAGCATGTAGGAGTTGGGAGCAGTAACGCCGCGTCAAGGCCCCAATGATGTCACTGTCCATTCACACACCTTTCACACGTCATTCATACAGCCGTGGGGGTTAACTTCACCACCACGGCCGAGGGTGACACCCCTTACTTTTAGGAGTGCCACCCCCTCACATTCACACACCATTCACACTGTCCCCTGCACTCCTGACCGTGTGCAGTACAAAAAGAAATTAAAAATATCATATCCTGATAAATAAAATAAACAAAATCTCATAACCTGAGAAAAAGAAAAAAAAACTCATGACCTGAGTATGTCCAAACCAAAAATATAAAACAAGAAAAAAAAAAAAAGGCCTCATCGGGGATGCCGGGGGCTTCTTCTGGGGGCCCCTCTCTGGCTCCTCAGCTGCCTGGATGGAGTGGGTGGGGGTGGGGGGCATCTGGAGGTGGCTGATCCCCAGGTGGGCCACTCCTGGCAGGTGTGGCCTGCATGCCCTCCAAGGCCCTGGCTATCCGTCCAAGGTAGGAGTTCGTCTGGGCCTGCATCCGGAGCTGACGGGTGACCTGATAATGCTGGGCCCGCCGACTCAGCCTCCCCTGGTCCCGGATGGCAGCAGTGTTGGCCTGGACGGCTGCAGTAAGGTGCCGAATATCCCCCTGCACCTCCCCCAAAGTGGTGACCACTGCAGCGCAGTTGCAGCTTACATCCTGCACTGCGTTGCTGAGGTTGGCAACGGAGCCCAGGCTGTCAGACACTTTCTGTAAGTGCCCAACTATGGCCCCCATCTGTTCCGTCTGCCTGGCGTGATCCCTCGCCAACTGGTCCTGGACACCATCAGACACCCCCCTGGTCTTCTGGGTCGCCTTCCTGGGGCCAGAAGATGGTTGTCCTCGGGGGGAGGGAGTCGCCCTTGAGGGGCTTCCAAGGATGGGGGAGGGGACGACAGACGGCCCAGGAGAAGGGGAGGAGACAGACAAAACTAAGGTAAAGTCCTGCTCTGCCACAGCAGGATCCTCTACAACCACCTCGGCAGGTGTGGTGTGGCCACTCTCCTCCACAACCTCTTCACCACCCAGTGGCTCGGGCACACGATGGCGTGGGGGGGATGGGGTGGAATGCACGCTGACAGATGATGGCCCAGCTCCGTCATCTGTGGATGACACAAAGCAGACACATGTTGGTGGTCCCACACACTTGGCACATGTACCCTCCCCCCCCCAAATGCAAAACAACAAATAGGGGATTATAAAACACTTACCTGTCCTTGTGCCTTCCTCCACGGAGTCATAGCCTGCGACCCCACCCTCCACCTGCTCCCTCTCCAGGCAGCGTGCGACCACCTCCTCCTCTGCGGTCAGGGTGACAGGACATGGGGGACCACCACCTGTGCCCCTCTCATACCTCCTGATGGAGGCCACCTTGTCCCTCACCTTGCGCCGCAGATCATTAATTTTTTTTTGTATGTCCCCAGCAGTCCGGGTGGAGTAGCCCAAGACATTGACCCTGGCAGCAATGGACTCCAGGATGCCCTGCTTCCTCTCCCGGCTGGTCTTCCGGCTTTTTTTGCCATGGAGAAAAGCATTATCCGTCTCCATTGCCGAAATGATGAGCGAGACCTCCTGGGCATTAAAATTCAGGTTCCTCCTCTCTCTGGGGGTAGCGGGGAGCAGCCATCACCAAACAAAAGTATCTTCCCTGGGGTGGGGGGAAGCGGAAATACTTTTGCGCCGGAATGGCGTTTCCACCAGCGCTTTTAAGCGCCCAGCGGAACGCATTGCGCTGACGTTTCCCAGGAAGTGGTGCCGACGGAAGTTGTGAGCATGCGCACAAGGGGGCGAGTGGAGCCGCACTCACTGCGCATGCTCCGTGGATGATGCGCTGAACGTAAGCCTCTGCGCTGGGCTCCGCCCATCATTTACATATGATCACACCCACTTCCACTTGCGTCGGGTTACGCCAGCGCATTATCGTTACTCTGGCGCAAGTTTACGCGCAACTGCTATGTGAATTACAGGACTTGCGCTGAAAGGGTCTTCAGAGTAACGTAAATGAGAAGCGTTACTCCAGAGGAAAGATACTCTCATCTACCTGAATCTGGCCCATAATCTCTACAATTCTGAGAAAGAAAATGAGGTATGACCTGGGTGATATATATCTTACCGAGTTCAGAGGGGAAGATTACGTCAACAAGTTGAACCAGGTGGGGAGAGGTCAAAAGATCAGCAGACTTCCTGGAATGTAGGGGCGCCTCAGGTGTATCGGTCTGTGATCTTGCCTTATGGACCTTTACCATCTTTATACCATTTCGGACAATATGCCCATACAATTGTTCTGAGTCCCTCCCAGGGGTTTTAACCTTCTTTCTATTGGCCATAAATTCTTTATGATTGGCCAGGTACCAGGGGAGATATTATTTTCAGCCACTGGGGGGCGTCTGTTTTTCTAAATTTATTGTGTTAGTAGTGGATGCGTTTTTCTTTATGAATATTTTCCTACACTCGGGTACATGAATATATATATACCCTGCTACCTAATAACCGGCACATAATGTAATCCTTGAATATGTATTTGTTTCATTAGGATCATTCGGTTGGAGGAGAACCACTTAGCATTCAGGAGAAAGATAAAACTCACCTCTTTTGATATCAAAAGAGACAGGAACAACAAGCGCCCAGAGGCGATTTGGTTCGCATGTGCTGCGCTATATAAGTTTTCATTCATTCATTCATACTAAAACTGCATATCTTGTTAGTGTATATACATTTTCTTTAGTTAGCCATCCTTGACTTTTAGACTGAGAGCTATCGGGCAGTTCAGCTGTGTAAACAGATCCTTCTTATCATAACCCTTCTGTCAATTCAGCTCTAGCCTTATTCATATGTTCAATTCTGTAGTTCCTGGTTGTCATCTACCTTACAACATTGTCTGACAGACAGCTAGAATCAATACTGGTAGTTACTTAGGGATTGACCATACAATGGGTTTCGTAGTCCATTCTTTTCATTGAATGTCTTGTAACACATACAAACTATCTCCTTCAGCAAGTTTTATGTGGCGTTGGTTTTCTTTTGGTTTAGATGGAAATAGGACATTTTGGGGCTGATTTACCAAGCCTGTGCGCCATGACTCATGGTGCACAAGCAGGAGTAAACCTGTTTTTGAGATTTACAAAAGAAACACGCTGCCAGTGCAGCGTGTTTCCTCATTTACTAAAGTGCCTAATGCGCCCAGGAGAGGGCGCACAGCACGCCAGTACAGAGCTGGCGTGCGGCATTTAGTAATGTAAACATTGGGGATTCGGGCGGGAGTTTATGAGGGGAGGGAGGGGGGTGATGCAGGGGAAGTGAGGTGACATGTGTTTGAACGTGTGTGGCGGGCCGAATTGAAAGGGAAAGTGACTTTTGGGACCCGATCCCCGTGCGCTTGCAAAGTACGCTAGAACCTCGGAAGGTTCATTTGCATACTGGGCATGCGCAGAGGGAGAAATCGGGGGTTTGCGTGCGCCTCCTCAGTACGCCGGGAAATTCTTGGTAAATACCAAGGGGCGTAGCAGTGTTTGCACTGCGTGAAGCGACGCACGGGAAGCTCCGAGGTGTTCTCGGGCTGCGCTGACACTGAAGGGGAACTCCGCGCCAAATTTCAAATTTGAAACCGGCGCGGCTCCCCCCCCAGGGTCACAATAGGCTCTTCGGCTTGGTCCGGAACGTGAGGGGTTAACCCACACCAAAATCGGCGTGGGGTTCCCCCCCAGATCCGTACCAAGCCCTCATCCCAAGCATGCAGTCTGGCCGGACAGGAATGGGGGTGGGGACGAGCGAGCGCCCCCCCCCCCCCCTGAGCCGTACCAGACCACATGCCCTCGACATGGGGGAGTGTGTGCTTTGAGGGAGGGGGGCACTGCCCCCCCCACCCCAAAGCACTCTTGTCCCCATGTCGATAGGGACAAGAGCCTCTTCCCGACAACCCTGGCCATTGGTTGTCGGGGTATGCGGGCGGGAGCCAATCAGAATCTGAGAGCCACTTTAATAAGGCGGCCCCCAGATTCTGGCCCCCCACCCTATGTGAATGAGTATGGGGTACATGGTACCCCTACCCATTCACCTGGTGGGAAAAGTTGTAACACAAATAAACCACACAAGAATAAAATAATTTATTAGCCAGCTCCGGGGGTCTTCCGCCAACCCACCCCGGTCTTCGCCGCCACTGTCTTCCGCCGCGGCCCCCTTCACCACGAAGCTCCGTGCTTGTTTGATGAGGGCAGCGGGCTTCGACGTTTTCTCCGGGGGGAGGGTCGCACATCTCACCCCGGTTTTCTAGGCGTCTTCCGCCGCGGCCCCCTTCACCATGAAGCTTCCTGCCTATGGGGGGGCCGCGGGCTTCGTAGTTTTCTGCCGGGGGGGCTCTCGATAGCCTCTTCTGCCTGGCTCTTCCGCGGGGGCCAGGGCTTCTCGTCGCTGTGTCGCCGTCTTCTGCCGCTGCCCCCTTCACCACGAAGCTCCGTGCTTGTTTGATGAGGGCAGCGGGCTTCCGACGTCTTCGACCGGAGCGGGGGTCGTACATGCCACTCCGGATTTCTTCGCCGTCTTCTGCCTGGCTCCTCCTGGGGCCAGGGCTTCTCGTCGCTGTCTTCCGCCGCGAGGTGACACTCGCGGGCTTCTTCTTCCATTCGATGTTGACACGGCGAGGTCCGGTGCTGAAATGCCTTCTGAGCGGCGGGCAGGGACTTATATTGGCATAGGGCGTGGGCGTGGTTATGCCAACATGTGACCTTAACCCATGTGACAGTGATGTGATGTGACAGCCACGAGAAGCCCGGAGAGTGGCGCCCTCCGGCGGAAGACGGCGAAAGAAGCCCTGGCCTCGGGAGGAGCCAGGCAGAAGCGGAGGAGCCCGAGGTGGGGCGACACCCCCGTTGTTCTCCGCTGTTTTCGGCCGGCCCCCCCCGGATGTAAAGGAGCTTAATTTTGGGGTGGGGGCCCAGTCGAGCATGGCGGAGAGCATGGGTGGGTGTTTCCCCCCCCGGCAGAAAACGGCTAGAAGACCGAGGAGTGGCGACCCCCCCGTTGTTCTCCGCCATTTCCGCCGCCCCCCCCCCCGGATGTGAAAGAGCTTAATTTGGGGTAGGGGGCCTGGCCGAACATGGCGGAGAGCATCGTCGGTGGGTGTCTCTCTCCCCGGCGGAAGGCGGCGGCGAAGACCGGGGGGGGGGTAGGTGTACACCCCCGGCGGAAGGCGGCGGCGAAGACCGGGGGGGGTAGGTGTACCCCCCCGGCGGAAGGCGGTGGCGAAGACCGGGGGGGGTAGGTGTACCCCCCGGCGGAAGGCGAAGACCGAGGAGGGGTAATTTTTTTATTTATAAAACTACGACCAAAAAGTTAACAAATATATAAAAAATAAACTAAATAACTAAATAAACCAAGTAAGAAAAAAAACAAACAACAAAACACAAACCATCAAACCACCGACCTCCACCCACATAGAAATAACTATAAAGAAAAATAGCACCAGAACAGGTATTTACAACAGGCTCACTGGTACAAGAGAAAGTCTTTATAGTCCATCAGAAAAGCTTGCCCAGATCATTGCCAAAAAAAAAAACACTTAAAACGGCTCACTGGTACAGTAGGGAGATATTAAAGTCCATAGAAACCACTACTGTCCAGATCATCGCCAACCCACAACACACCCCACCATCACAACAACAAATACCTACAACCCACGTATGAGCAAGAACGTGATAGTCAGACATGTCTGTAGCCTTATTTAAAAAAAAAATACCATAAACAAAATCTAAGGGGGTGAAAAAGGATAGATGCCCCTACCCATGGAGAGGGGCAGAGCCGTGACCTAAGGGGGCTGGAAGAGGAACCCCCTCCATAAATGGGCACACCTCTCAGGCCTGACCCTGCTCCTTTCCAGATTCCGCACCTTCACCAACTCCCGAAAGATATCGCCCACCTCATGCACAGACAGGATTTTGTCCCTAGTGGACACCAAACACCGAGCGTGCCAAGTGTAATAAAGCACAACTAGGCTGACTAAATAAAGTGACGATAACTCAAATCCCCTGCGGACCCCAAAATCACCATACACTCGCTCAGCATAGGTCAGGGCCGGAAGGCGGGGGTAGCCAATGGCACCCCCTACCCTCGTAAGAACCTCCATGTTGAAGGGACATTGGACCAGAAAATGGTCCATGGTCTCCAATGTCCCACCACATTCCTGACGGGGGCAGTCCCTGTCCCCCAGGTTCCTGTATTTGAGATTCGCACGGACATAGAGTCGTCCATGGAACGACCTCCATGCGAGATCCCAAAACTTATTTGGAATTCTAGAAGAATTCAAGAGGGCTAGCCCCTCCGTGAGGACCCTCTCAGGGCAGTCCCTCAAAGACAGGGGCTTCAAAATGTCCGAGGCCATGACCCTCAGGTACAGCTCCCGCCGACCCAAAGAGCCCACCTCCAGGGCAGTTATCCGCCACTGCCTCAGTACCTTTAATGCCAGGGGGACATAGGAAGGGAGATACCCATGCGATCTCCTCAGATCACCGGGCCTCCCCCCCTCCCCCCACTGCCTCAAGAACAGCAAGAGCCAGTCCTTGCATGAACACTCCCACCAGGAAGGCTCGTCCACAAATATGGACTGCAAATTGTATTTAACAAAGATGGTGACAAAGAACACCACCGGGTTGACCATGTCCAACCCACCTTGCCGTCGCTGGCGGTATGTGACCTCCCTCTTGATCAGGTTCAGTCTGCTTCCCCACAACAGCAGGAAGAACAGACCATAGACCCGAGCATAGAGAGATGCTGGCAAAAGACACACATAGCTTACAAAGAGAAACTCAGGCAATAAGTACGTCTTGACCAAGCTTACCCTTTCCCTCAGGGAAAGTTTCCAACCTTTCCAGGCCTTCACCTTCCGAGTGGCACTCACCAGCCTGCGCTCCCAGTTTAGCTTGGGATAATCTCCCGGGCCGAAATGAATGCCAAGAACTCGAATCTCTGGTACGGGCGTGGGGAACACGTCCGGAAGGGGGAACTGCTCCCCCTCCTTCCCCAACCAGAAAACGTCACTCTTGTCCCAATTGACCAGCGAGCCTGACGCCTCAGAGTAGCACCCGATCTGGGACTCCACATAATGGGCCTCCTCACGACCAGATACCACCACCGAGACGTCGTCCGCATAGGCCACAACCCTCACCGCCGAAAACCGGACCCCCGACAGGTCCCACCGGAACCACCCCCCAGACGCCCGCAGTCTAGCCTCCTTACGAAGGGGTCGACCGCAAAGATGTACAGGAGGGGGCTCAGCGGGCACCCCTGCCGGACGCCAGAGTCCACAGCAAAGGCCCGGCCCACCCAACCGTTGACAAGAGGGAAGCTCTCAGCTCCCCTATACAATACCTGCAGCCAATCAACGAATTGATCAGGCAGACCGTATCTCCTCAGAAGCAGCCAAAGGTACTCGTGGTTCACCCGATCAAACGCCTTAGCCTGATCCAGTGCAAGCAGATACCGCTCGCTGCCATCAGCCCTGCACCTTTCCACAGCCTCCCGGACGCTCAGGACGGCACTAAAAGTGCCCCGGCCAGGAATTGTGCAGTGCTGAGAGGGAGACAGCATCCTGCCCTGCCAAAGCAGACAGACGTGTAAACAAGATCTTTGCCAGTATCTTCCTATCTGTGGTAAGAAGGGCGATCGGACGCCAATTCTCCACCACAGACGGATCTTTCCCCTTTGACAGTAGGATCAGAGCTGACCTTCTCATTGAGGGAGGCAGCAGGCCATAGGCCAAACATTCACTAAACACGTCCCTCAGATGAGGAGCCAAGAGGCTCTTAAAGGTTTTGTAGAATTCGGCCGTGAGCCCATCGGGCCCAGGTGACTTTTTAGAAGCTAAAGAGCTAATAGCCTGCTCGACTTCAGCTACCGAGATCTCTTCTGTCAGAGAGTCAGGAAGGTCAGACCCCACTTCCAGTGGGGTCTCATCAAGGAATTCCCTGACTTTCTCCATGTCTAGAGGCCGCTTCTTCAGGAGGTCCGAAAAGTGGTCTCTGACGACACCCAGGATCCCCGATCTGGACCGGACCAGAGATCCTGAGGCATCCTTCAGGCCATGTACGACCTTCGACCTCGCCACCTCACCACAGCTCCTGTAGGGATCAGGAGAGATAAACTTCCCGTAATCCCTCTCAAAAACCAGGGAGGCGAGACGGTCGTACTGACACTCCTTCATCTGCGCCTTCAGACCGGATATCTGTTCCCGAGAGCCCCCAGAGGACACCAGGCGGTCAAGCTGCCTGCGTAGTCTCTGGTAGGCTTGGTACTTGGAAGCTGCCCTGTACCCAGAGATTTCCCGGAAAAAATTCGCCAGACCTCTTTTTAACTACTTCCCACCACTCAAGGCGGGAGCAGTTGCCCTCAAGGAAGCGAGGTCTGGCCCAGGAAGAAAACCTCATAGGCTTCCCTAACCTCAGGATCCTCCAGTAGCGACCCATTCAGGCGCCACAAACCCCTCCCTTTCTGAGGAGTGTCAGCGACATTCAGGGCCACAGATACCATACAGTGATCGGAGAACTCTACCGACTGCAGCTCAGGAGCCGAGCAGACAGAGTCCTCCTTTAAAAAAAACCTATCTAATCTACTCTTACTACTACCTCGGGAAAAATGTGAAACCAGTGAGGTTGGGGAGGTGACGAACGTGCACATCCACCAACCTGGCCTCCCTCACTACGTTATTCAAAAAAATACTATCATATCCCAGAGGGTTGGCGGCACCTGCCCGGTCTTTGGGCCTAGTGATCATATTGAAATCGCCACCAAAAATCACCTGCTGGGACGTAAAAAGATAAGGCTTAACCGCCGTAAGGAGGCTCCTCCTCTCCCTCCTAGTTTGAGGCCCATAAAAATTTATGAGCCGGAGGAATTGCCCCCTCACGACAGCGTCCACCACCAGACATCTACCGATCTCCACTTCAATCACTCGCCGGCAAGCCACCGGACCAGTCTTAAAAAGGACCGCAACCCCACTGCAGGGCTCGGCCGCAAGAGACCAGAGGGAGGGCCCACATCTCCACTCCCTCTTTGCTAGATGCATCTCTGCCACAGATGCCAGCCAGGTCTCCTGCAAAAACAAAATGTCAGCTTCAACACGGCTGAGAAAATCGAAGGCCATAAAACGAGCTCCTGCAGAACGAATACTTGCGACATTAATGGTCGCAAGCCGTATTGGAGAGGGTACCGCCATCAGAATGATTGAAAGTGGTCACGTTCTCCTTCATACTACAAACACAAAAACATATTTACATATCTACACTTATACCCCGTCCTCCTCAGAGTCCGAGGAGGAAGTCAAAATGCCATATGGGTTCCCCAGGGACACCCCACTTTGTGCCCCTGGAGGAACCCCACCCCTCACTGGGGACTTCCCGCCCCCCCTGGATTTTGCAGCCCTCCCCTTCTTTTTTCTCCGTCTCACCTGCTCCCACTCCTGCCATTTCTCCGAGGTGACAACGCCTCCCCCCCCCCCCCCTCGGACCCGCTGCTCGAAAACTCCCTTTTAGAGGAGGCTCGAGCAGCCCCCATCTCCACGGCCACAGGCCAGAGGAGACTCCGGGCCCAGAATGGGGGGGGGGATGGGAGAGACAGGAGGGGGGCCAGAGACAGGAGGGGGGACAGGGGGGGACCAGACCTGGCCGGGGGGAAGAGGAAGAAGGGGCCGGGGGGGGACGGGACCTACGAGGGGGGGACAAGGGGGTAGGACGCGAGGGAGGGGGGGTGGGAGGGGGGAGGGCACGGGGTGACAGATGTAGGACCGGGTGGTGGGGGGGGGCAGTGGGGTGAGGGGGGAAGGGGGATGGGGATTGGCCCTGCAGCAACAAAAGGAGGGGAAGGCCTGGCCCCCCAGACATCCACAGGCCCGGGACCCCCAGGCCCTCCCGACAAGGGGGAGGATCCTCCCCACCGGAGGTGGAAGAAGGTAATTTCGCCCTTCCGGAGGATCGGGAGCCTCCTGGACCAACCGTGCCCGTGTCCTCCCGGGGGGGGGAGCCCCACGCCCACGCCTGCTCCGCCTTCTCTGAGGCAATGGGCCTGTTGGTCCCTCCGGAGTAGCATTAGGGGCTCCAGGATCCCCACCCCCCGGCGATTACCCGCCGGGGGAGCTTCAGCCGCTCCCGACCCGGGAGGTCCCCCCCCTGAGGAAGACCCCGATATGCTTGTGGGAGGGGGATAAGTATTTGGGGCACCTACAAAATGGGTGCCCCATCTCACCGCATAAATTGCAGCAGATATCTTCCCACATGAGTCGGACTGGTGGCCAAAAGCGTGACATCTGCCACATCTGACCACCGTGCAGTCCGAAGCTCATGTGGGTCGGGCTACCACACTTAAAGCTTCGGCGGGGCTGTCCCGGGTAGAAGGCCAGGATCCGGTCTCTTCCCAGGAAAGGCGCTGCCAGGGAGGTGGGCAACACTGTTGCCCTCCCTCCTGAGCCGGATCCTGGTCAACCAAGCCCCGGTCCAGACCCCGCGCTCATCGAGGTTCTTCCTCAGGGGGTCTGCAACTGCCCGTACCTCCCGAGCCAGGTGGCAATGTCCTCCGGAGGGAGCGACTCGTTCCGCACCAGGATGGTGACGTTCTTAACCTCCTCCTGCCTGGAGATGGGAATGAGCCTGTACTCTTCCAAGGGTCAACGCCCCTCACCAACCCAAATTGGTGATGAAGCGTTCCATACACACGGGAGTGACAAAACTTATATCGAACTCCCGTGTGTTGGTGGGTGAATGACAGCAAAAAGGTCACCCACCCCAAAACCCAAGGAGAGTACCAGGCCCACTACCTCACCATGGGCGGGGCAGGGGTCCGGACCCTCGTACCTAAGCTGAACCACATTCCTTACGCCTCCTCTCTGGACCACCCCGTACCCCTCGTCCACGCCGACCCCTGCGTCCTCTCCTGGTCAGCAGGGGGGGCGCGGAAATTCTGGGCTCCAAAACGGCTGTACAGGTGGTCCAGAGGGGCACGAGAGCCCAACCACCTGGGCGAAGGAGCGACCCCCCCTTCAAGGCCGTCAACAGGTTGGTCTCTGGAGACCCCCGAAAAATATTCTCCGGAAGTGGGGCACCCCCCTCAGCGCCCCCAGAAATGGGAGGGGACGGGGGGCCCCCATCCCTGCCGGTGGTGCCCCCCTGCACCCACCCCCGCTGAGACACCCTGGCCCACCACCTTTGGCCTGACTACAGGCCCTTCCCCCCCTGGGGCCAAAGCAGAGGGGGACACCTCCCCCACCAAACTCCCCCACCCAGACCCCTCTGCCACCTCAACAGCCCCTTGGGACTCCACCTGCACTGGGGGGATGCCCCCCCTGGGACCCCTCCAACTGCCTGATGAAATCATAAGCGGCACAGTCCACCGGGAGGGGTCCCACCTGACACTCCCCCCACCCCGCCTGCGCTGCCTGGAGCCCCTCGGGGCTTACAATAGTGTCCATGGGGACCTGGGGGGGGTGGCAGCTTACCGTCCATAGTAACGTCCATAGTACCGTCCCTACTACCGTCCACTGCTCCATCCATCCTCCTGCCGGGGGCGCCTGGAGGTGCCTGCTGCAGTACCTGGGACTGGGCTCCCCCGCGCCCCCGGAATCTCATCCCCCAGGTCCCCCAAGCTGCCGCCAACCTCCGCAGACACGCGGGGGGCACTTCCGGTCCGGCCGGGGCACTTCCGGTTCCGTGGGGCACTTCCGGTTCCGGTCAGGGCACTTCCGGTTCCTGGGCGGTCCACTTCCGGCGGTCACTTCCGGGTCCCCAGGTCTCACAGTTTCTCCACCCCCAACAGCCGGCGCCATCTTGACCACACTACACCCCAGCTGTTTACCATTAGATGTCTGCAGCACAATGCCTCCACCGTGTGTCTGTCTCTCTCCCATGACATGGCAGCTGCAGGAGCAGTCCCTGGCTTACTCCCTGCCAGATCATCCTGCTCCACTGCCAGCTGAGGGGTCATGGAGGTCGACACACGGCGGGCTTCAGCTGGGCAGTGTGAACACCCGGGGGGAGCCTGGGCACGCTGACTTGAAGATGGCGGGGGGTACCGCCGGCGGCACCTGGGCCCGGCGACCTCCTGGATCACTGGGCTCCCCGGACTTCGCCAACCCCCCAGTCCCTTCTACGGACCGAGGGATCGGCTCCCGGGAACCCTCCCCAGGTTTTATGGCCATACTGGGCCCTGCACCACCGGCACTCGCCCCCCCCCCCCCACTGCACCCAGGCTCCCCTGACTCTCCTGGCTGTTTGGGGGGTTGGGACCCCTTCTTAGACCGCCCGCTCCTCCTCGCTGCCTGGCTCCCTTCCCGGTTGGCCTGCTGGAGGGTCCTCCGGAGCTCCTCTAGGAAGTTCACCTCTCCAGCCCCACGTTGGCAAAAGCCCCCTAGGTATTCCCATATTTCTTTTACCTCTATTCCTAGGGTGGTGATGGCCCCCTTGTATTCAGATCTCTTATTACTGGAGCACCTGTCCCTCTTTTCCCTCAGGCCTGCGAGAGTAGTCATCTTTTCCACGCAGGCCTGAGATATCCTCACCAGCAGGGATTTGATTTTATCCCGCCTCTTCCTGGTTCTTGCCTCATTCTCACCTGGCTGAGGGGCTGTCCAGTCTGAGAGACCCTCCTGGGTCTCCAGGAAGAGACGGTCCTCCCTGCTGATGGTGGTGGCGGTGGTCTGGCTGGAGGGCAGGTGCTGTTGACTCCTCCGGAGGCCGGAAGCCGGTCCACCTCCGGGGGCTGAGGGAGGCCATCCCACCCCTCTTCCGGGGCAGGGGGGGGGGCTGGAGGCTGGTCCTGGTAGGCTGGATCCTGGAACACAGGAGCTCTGGAAGACAGGTCTTCTCTCCTCTCCAGCAGGAAGCAGAATGAGCTCTGTGGGAGGAGCCGGAACTACTGCCAGTGGAGGAGCCCCCGTTGTTCTCCGCCATTTCCGCCGGCCCCCCCCCGGATGTGAAAGAGCTTGATTGGGGGTAGGGGGCCTGGGCCGAATATGGCCGAGAGCATCGGTGGTGTCCCCCCCCGGCGGAAGGCGGCGGCGAAGACCGGTGCGGGGCTGGAGCCCCCCCGGCAGAAAACGTCTGGAAGACCGAGGGGCTCCGCCCCCGTTGTTCTCTGCTTTTTTCGGCCGGCCCCCCCCCGGATGGAAAAGAGCTTATTTTGGGGTGGGGGCCTGGCTGGACATGGCGGAGAGCATCGTGGGTGTCCCCCCCGGCAGAAAACGGCGAAGCCCGGGGCCCAATGGGCTGGTGGTGGGGGTCCCGGCAGAAGACCCCCAGAGCTGACTAATAAATTATTTTTTTCTGTGTGGTTTATTTGTGTTTACACTTTTCCACCCGGTGAATGGGTAGGTGTACGATGTACCCCATACTCATTCACATAGGGTGGGGGGCCAGAATCTGGGGGCCCCCTTATTATATCAGATTCTGGGGGCTCTACAACCCCGGCACACGGTGCCCCTGATTCTGATAAGCCCCCGCCCGCATACCCCGACAACCAACGGCCAGGGTTGTCGGGAAGAGGCTCTTGTCCCTATCGACATGGGGACAAGAGTGCTTTGGGGTGGGGGGGCAGTGCCCCCCTCCCCCCCCACAGCACACACTCCCCCATGTCGAGGGCATGTGGTCTGGTACGGCTCAGGAGGGGGGGGGCGCTCGCTCGTCCCCACCCCCATTCCTGTCCGGCCAGACTGCGTGCCTGGGAGAAGGGTTTGGTCTGGATCTGAGGGGGAACCCCACGCCGTTTTTGGCGTGGGTTTAACCCCTTATGTTCCAGATCAAATCTAAGAGCCTGTTGTGCACCTGAAGGGGGACCCCCACGCCGTTTTTTTTTTTAAATTTGGGGTGGAGTTCCCCTTTATCCCGGTCCTGTCAGGGGGGGGGGGAATGCCTGCTCGTCTGTCCCTACAATGTATGAACAGCGATCTGTCATTTCCCCTACACAGTCCCACCCCCTTTACAGTTAGAACACACCCAGGTAACATATTCAACCCCTTCCGCGCCCCTAGTGTTAACCCCTTCCCTGCCAGTGTCATTTTTATAGTAAGCAATGCATTTCTATACCATTGCTCGCTAGAAAAATGCCAAATCTCACAAAAATGTGTCCGCCACAATGTCGCAGTAGCCAGAAAAAATCAATGATAGCCACCATTACTAGTAAAAAAAAAAATTATTCCTAAAAAAAAAAAAACCCATAAACCAACCCCTACTTATAACTTTTGCCCAAACCAATCAAACGCTTATTGTGATTTTTTGGAAACCAAAAAATATGTCCGAAGAATACTTATCGGCCTAAACTGAGGGCAAACATTTTTTGAATATATTTTGGGGGAGATTTATTATAGCAAACAGTAAAAAAATGTATTTTTATTTACCAAATTGTCGCTATATTTTTGGTCAAGCAAAAAAAATAAGAAAAAACGCAGAGGTGATCAAATACCACCCAAAAAAAAATAAATTAAAACAATTTTTTGGGGGGGGGGGAAATGAGGACGCCAAATTTGTTTGGGGGCCACGTCGCACAACCACGCAATTGTCAGTCAAAATGACGCAGTGTTGAAATGCAAAAAACTGGCCCCGTCAGTGACCAGTAATATGCTCTGGGGCTCAAGTGGTTACAAATTAAGAATACACTAAAGTTAGCCCAATTTATGGCCATAATGTGAAAGATGATGTTACACCGAGTAAATAGATACCCAACATGTTACACTTTAATATTGCACACACTCATGGAATGGGGCCAAACTTCAGTACTTGAAAATACCCATAGGCAACGCTTTTTTATGTGTTTCAGGTTACCAGTTTAGATTTACAGAGGAGGTCTAGTGCTAAAAGTATTGCTCTCGCTCTAACGTACGCTATGATACCTCACATGTGGGGTTTGAACGGGGGTTCAATATGTGGGCGGGACTTACACATTTAAGGCCCGCCCACATATGGAAACATCCTTCAAACTACACATGTGAGGTATCATAGCGTGCGTAAGAGCAAGAGGAATATTTTTAGCACTAGACCTCATCTGTAAATCTAAACTGGTAACCGGAAACAATAAAAATGCTGCTTGTTCGCTTCTGACTGCGAGCTACTAGGGACAGGGGCGTTTAAATTATTATTATTTATGTTTGTTACGTAAAAATTCTATAAGACCTCCCGTTCAGCTTGTAAAGCATCAGTTCAGGGGGACCAAAAAAAAATTAAACACCTCTAATGCTTTCATCCGCCATTGCAGATTTGATTCTGGTACTGCATTTCGAGTGAACTGGGCATGCTCGAACACTTAGAAAAAGAAGCTGGAAGTTTCAGCCTGAAAATGACATGCATCTTTCTGAGCATGCTCAGAAAGCTGTTTTTTTGGCTTAGTAATTTAAGGACATCCTTAACAGGTGTAAGCAGTTACAAGTGCACACAAACTAGAGGCTGACATTTCTTCATGTGTTTCCAATTGGTTCATTAGCACACATGTTATAAAAAGCGTGGATAGTGCACGATGTCAGCTGCCCCTCAGAGGGGGAGATTTGCTGGCTGGAAGTAATGGCGGAGTGAAACAGAGATGTTTTGGAGCAAGTTTTGTATTTTTTGATGTTTTGTTTGCTGCCATAATTTTGCTAAATGTTTCTCAAGATGTTAATGACTAATGTTTTAATCCTGTGGGTCTATCCTGTTATTTCAAAAGCATGATTTATTTTCCAATGACTGTGAAATAAACGTTGGTCTTTTTTGTTTTTAGGTATTTTTATATATTTTTTGGTGTGTTTATTTGTAATTTTTTGTTTTGCTTTCCTAGTTTTGTGGACCAATAAAATTACTTTCAAATTTTGAAGTTTGTTTTGTGCTATATTTTTTTCATGCTATGGATTTCAACCGCTGCAGCTGAAATAGTTTGGGCCTAAACCATCAAGTGTGATTTGTCTCTAAGCTCTTTCCTGGTGTGTATGCATGAAATGTTTAGTCACCAGAAAAGGAAGGACAAAGCGGTAAGTATTGTTTCCTAGAACTGATGTCCAGACTGACTTTTTAAAGCACATGTGCAAGATGTAGGAAAAGCTGCAAACATGGCCTGTTTGGAGGGGGGGGGGGGGGGGGTGGTGTATTGGTGGAAAGGCTTGAAGTTTTGATTTTATTCAGACACGACATTAGGTACCAAATTTACAAATAACGGGGAAACATCAAGAAAATCTCACACTGCTTACAAACATTTACATATACAAGATAATCATTTAAACAACTATAACACTCCTATAAAACCAACATTGAATTTACAAACCTTGAAAACACAGACTAATAACACACAACCAATTCACCAGTGCTAACCTCTATCAGGTTGGGCAAACTTTTATCACCCCCATTATCCGGCTCATTGCACTTTGGGTCACTATTGGTGCATACCCATAATTAAGGTCCATAAGAAACAAAAGAAAAAAGATAAAATCAAAAGAATAACAAAATACTATATATGGCATATTTTACGCGGATTAGCCCAACTACCTGCCGCAAAGCCTATTGGCATCAACTGCAGAAACCTACAGCCTCTGCCCCATCTGGCCACTGCACCAGGTCATAGCTAGCCAAATCCATCAACAAGACCACATATCTATACATCATAAACATCGAACAAAATCCCGCTTATTAACCGACTAGTAAAATAACAAATTTACTCTGCGGCACCCGCACCCTCATCCTGCTTAGAACAGGGCACAGAACCCACTCCCCCGCATCACTCATTAACACCTTTTTTTACTTTTTTTCTTTTTCTTCTTATTCTTCCTAAGCACTACCCAACCAGTATCACACGCTGCTGGGCCCAACCCCACTCATACCCTCTGAGGGCTCTTCACTTGACCCGGCCTGAGGTCTTTTCTGTGACCCAAGGGCCACCTCCATATCCTCCTGGGTTACTGCACCACCCAACGCATGAGAATCCACCCGGGGGGGGGGAGAGCGGGGCAAAACGGGAAGAAAGCGGAGGGGAACAGACAAGAATGAGAGGAGGGGGCAACAGGAAGAGAAAAGGAAGGGGGGGAAAGGATAGCACAGACTGGCCCCAACACCCCCCCCCCAGGGGGAACCACCAAACCCTCCTCACTCCCCTCTACTTCAGAATCGGTGTCTAAGGCAGAGGAGTCCAGCAAAAACTCAGGGGGGCCCCCCAAGGAAAACCCCACCACCCTCCTGACACTCCACTCTGACCCGGAGGGTCAGGGGCTACTGCACTAAACCCCCCCCCCCCTCCTGATGAGACCCTGCCTTTGAGGCTCCTCACCCCCCTCTACCTCAGAATCAATGTCCACTCCACTCTGACCTGGAGGATCAGGGGCAGCTGCACCAACCCCCGCCCTCCTCCTGACAGAAACCTTGCCTCTGGGGCATAGGGGCAGCCGACCACCAGATCTAGAAGCACCCGCGGCCTGCCCCCCAACCCCCCTCCATCTCAGAATCGTGTCCGAGGTGAAACCCTCCGACACCCCAGATTCCTCTTGCACATTACCCCTATAAGCCTGCGGACATCGACTGAAAAGGGTGACCTAACTCGTTACAAAGATTACATCTAATATGGGCACACCCGTCCGCCAGGTGACCCCTCCCACCACAGCGCGTGCACATCACA
Organism: Rana kukunoris; assembly: GCA_029574335.1. NCBI lineage: Eukaryota > Metazoa > Chordata > Amphibia > Anura > Ranidae > Rana > Rana kukunoris. The sequence continues at coordinate 59 of JAJQKJ010002960.1, read as the reverse complement.
ACAGTGCATTCAGCGCTCAAGTGAGTGGGGGACCCGCACTTAAAAACACCTTTTAGGCT
>JAJQKJ010002269.1:0-56155 GCA_029574335.1 Rana kukunoris | reverse complement strand
TCCGCTCCAGGGACGGATCGCCGCACTGCAGCGGCGATCGGTTCCGCGAATCCCGCGGTCCCGGTCCTGGAGCTTCGGGACCGGGCCGCGGGAGCGCGCCCCCGGCGCGCGCCCGCGACCCACGGCTGGGTACTAAAATCAACGTATATATACGTTGATGTGCCCAGCCGTGCCATTCTGCCGACGTAAATGTGCAGTAGGCGGTCCTTAAGTGGTTAAAGTATTCTCACGCTGGTATAAGACCCCCCTAAGGCTTCACAACATTTTTCCTTCTGTTTCTCCGAAGTGCTGGAGGTGTGAAGTTGAGAACGGCTCACTATAACACATCTGGTCGAGTGTGTCGTGTCCCAATCTGCAATCTTTTTGGAAGGAGGTTCACGCGCTTGATTCTCCACATCACCACTTACGACCTTGACTTTTCACCGGCGCAGTTTCTGAGCTTCATCACTCCCAGCACTACCATCGAAAACCTATAGAGATCTTTAGCGATGCACCTCGTTAACGCAGCGAAACTCTTATCCCAGCAAAATGGAAGTCTACTGAACCCCCCACCCCTGTCAGAGTGGTTCGGACGCGTGCACAGGATGGCAGAGATGGAACAGCTAATACAACCAACCCACGACACACCACACAAATACACGGAAATCTGGTCTTGTTGGCTCCACTTCCTCACGACAGATGAATATAAAACAATCACCCCTTAGACACTATCCGAGAACTGTGGTGAGGCACTGTCCGATTACCCCTGTTGTTACCCCCACCCTCTCCCCCACACCCTTCCCTTCCAAATCCCTTCCCAGACCAGCCCCCTCCCTACCAATAATCATCCCACTGACCGTGTACTATTTCTGATCGAGACCCCACCTGAACTGCCACATCCTATATACCGAATTGCCCATCACCAATCCCCCTAGCTGCCCTACACACTTACCGCCCCCCTAAGATTGCTCAACCCCATTTTCACTGCCGGACATGTTTCCTTATTTCCCCATGCTACCCTTACAGATAATCTGACACACCCTTTTGTTATGTGCACTATCCCCTGTCCTCGGCTCCGGCTATTCGTACCCTTTTTCATACCCTGAAAGGTTATATTGTTATATATTACTGCCTGTTGATGGTACACTTGGTTAAACTGTACCCTTTTAAAGGCCTATACTGTAATGCCCGATTGTTAACCTGGTAATGTTATTTCTATTTACTGTTGTTAAGATAAGGCGGCTGCGCCCGCAATTCTGCACCTGGACTTCAATGTACTTGATGTTACCACTTTATATTTTGAGTATAATAATAAAACTTTTGAAACAAAAAAAAAACTACATTCCTTATGGCCAGTACCTACGCCTACGTCGCAATTGCTCAAATGATGTCCTCTACCTTGAGGAAGCCGAAAGGCTTCGAAACAGACTGTTTAGTAGGGGCTACAGTCAATCATGCCTACGTAAGGCTTTTAACAAAGCGAATCTCAACTCTCGACAAACACTACTATACTCTAAAAAATCTCTCTCGAGCCCTAATTCTCAGACCACTAGAATAATTCTAGGTTTTTCACGTCAACATAAGGAAATCCAACACATTTTTCAAAAAAACTGGTCAATTTTGACAGACGATCCAAGACTCAATCACTTTTTATCAGATTATCCATCAATCACTTACAAAAGAGCCACGTCGATCAAGGATCGATTGGTTCAAAGTGAATATACCAACGCCTCTACAAGAAAGACACACTGTACGATTTTTGGTACCTTCCCCTGTGGACACTGCTCATATTGCCCACTTATGAAGAAGGAGAAGAGTTTTCCATTACCAAATGGCAATATGTTTAAACCTGCACACTTCACTAACTGTCAAACGAGAGGTGTGGTATATATCATGGAATGTAGCTGTGGTGCCTATTATATAGGAAAATCCAAGCAAGAATTTTGGCGGAGAATTTCCAAACATAGGTACAGCATGGAAATCGGAAACCTATACCTCCCCATTGGGAGACATGTGGCATTAAAGCACGAATATGTGGTACCCAAAGTTTCCTTCGCCGCCCTATATCGGATTCATATCCCAAATAGAGGCGGGGATTGGAACAAAACATTGTTACAGCATGAACAACGTTGGATCTTCAGACTACGGGCTACCACATACCCGGGCCTGAATGAATCCTGTTCATTTGCTCCTTTTCTGAAAGGTTTCACCTCTGGAAAGACACAATAAACCCCCCCCCTTTTTTTTGCCCACTGTATTTGGTTCTTTATACCTGTCCATGCATGTTATTCTCCGTACAATAAATGTTTTTTACTAATATTGCCCAATACTACTATTACCCTCTTTAACAAAAATCCATTCCATACAAATTATTATTCTCAGCATTTTTGCCATTGGACTCCTCTTCCTCCCCTTCTTTGTGAATTCGCATCCTTGACCCACTATCATTTCCATGGCACACTGTTCTGTAATGTATTCAAGTGATATTTTGCATGTCTTTTTAGATAAATATTTTATCAATTATATGGAATGCATTATTTATGACAAATATTTGGGCAAATATTTTTCCCAAATATGTTTTATTATTACCTATATGAGTCAACATTAGTTGCTGTCAAACTTAATGATGTTTAATTTTGGGTACATCCCAGAAACATGATGCCGTGTATTCATATTGTCTTTCCTCCTTACAGGCTCCCGTTGTGTGATCCCGGGGAATGTTTCCTCTTGCCCTTGCCTCCCTCGTGTTCCCTTCCTGCTTGCACTTCAGCACTTAGCCGTCTGTCAATGGGTCAGCTTATTGTCACCGCCCAGCAGGGTGAGACGATATCAGCGTTAATTCGCTGTAATTTTGGCACTCACCGGGCGGAGTCGCTGCCCTGGCGATGTGCCAGTCTTCCCCTGCTGGCGGCATACACGGCCACTTCCGCCATCACATGACGCCCTAAGTGCGCGTCATTCACTGACGCGGACCGTGGCGCCAACGTCACTTGCGTGATGCGGAAGTGGCGGATGTGTCCGCCTCCTCTTGGACTCCGTGTACGCCGGGAGACGCACCCGGGTTACTGGTCCACATCACCCCCTGGACAGAGGAGGGCCACACTTCCCTCCTCCTCCTACTCTAGGCGGGGTCACCCCTGACCTATCTGAGACTATCCAGCGGTATATATTTCCGCTTCCTGATGCAAACACCCATGGAGCCGGTCAGCGTCTCCACGAGTTACAGCATCCTATGACTGGTAAGTCCTGTTCACTACCTACCATGTATCTTTCTCTATTTACTTCCCCAGGGGAACATAGGCAATGTGTTGTACTAAGGGGGCCATTTGTTCCTTTTAGTTCTAGATGGCCATACTCTAGCTCCATACTACCACAATTGAATCGACCTGTCAGCCAACCCTCTCTTTTAAATTCTCAATCCTCACCCATCAAAGAATCAAGGTAAATCACTTCCCTATGTTCATCTCCCCTTCTTCCCATCCTCCCTTCTCTTTCCCCTTATTTCCCCCCCCCCCCTTATTTCTTTCCCCCCCCCCCTTCTTCTCCCACCACACCACCTTCATCTCTTTTATCACTTTGGCATCTCTCATTCACTTCTGGTTGCTGTTTTATATTTCATCAGCGCCCTTAATCTTCATATACTCTTTCACCTTTTATCTGCAATCGCTTTTCTAGTCCCTCGCCCTTGCCCCCCCCCCTTTCTTCCCAATTCCCTATTCCTTCACTCATTTTTACTCTCACTTCACATTTACTCATCTTTCCACCCCACACTGTCTCACTCCTCTCACTTATCTTTCCTGGTTACATTCCACTTTATCACTCAATTCCTCCATTATTTCCCCCCCCACTCTGTTTCCCCCTTTTCTCACTCACTTTCCCTGGTCATTTCCCATTCACCACTCAATCATCATCCCCCCCACCCCGGTTTCCCCCCCCTTTTTTTTTCACTCATTTTCCCTGGTCACATTTCACTTATTTAATCATTTCTCCATCAACAACCCCCCCCCTTCTTTATTTTTCCCTTTCCTCACCCGTTATAGGTTTCACTCCCTCCCTTCCTTTTCCCTTCCTGTTTCTTCCCCCTGGTTCCCCCCCCCCCTGTCTTTCACTTACTTCACCATCAAGCACATTTTTCTTTTTCTTTTTCTCTTTCTTTTCCTTCCTCCCCCCCCCTCCTCCCCCCCCCCCCTCCTCTTCTCATTTTCATCTTTTCACCTCTTTGGATGTCCCACCACACCCTTTCTTCCCCACCGTACTTTGAGTCTCTTGCTTCGGATTTTTAATTCATATTTTGGAATATAATCTACAATGTACTCCCAATATAAGCCCACAGTATCACACAGATTCTTGCATACTCCCATATTCTCATCAGTTCCCGTTAAGCCAATACATTGTATTCATTTCAGGACAAAACCAATCTATTTACTCCCCTACTCTTTGGGTGTGGTACCCTTTCCGGGTGCTCCTCCGTCTGGTCTCAATGTAGCCACCCCTAGAGGGCACCTTGCTTGAAGTGCGGCAGTGATTGAGGATTTACACCTGGGAGATTCGCAGGCCGAGACACCTCCCCCTTTCATCACCATACGAGAGCTCTGTCTTTTGGAATTTTCCATACCTCTTCATTCTGGTAAATGCGCTGATTTTTCAACTCTAATACTTTGGTTGACCCCTCTCCTCTCCGTCCCTCACATGTTTTCCCCCTCCCCATAGTCTGGGACCATCCATGTCCCGTGACTGGGCGGGGTCCAGTCTTTGGGGAGCGGATGGAGGAGATAAATTTTGTACAGTATGACTTATGAAAATTACTTTCTTTCAGCAGCATCCAGTAAAAGTCCTCTGAAGAAGACCTTTTGGTCGAAACGCGTTATGAACTACAAAGACCTGTCACTATTACAGGCTATGTATTTTATTGTTACAATATGATCTGTGTATGGATATTATTTTATATTGTGCATTATGTTGCAACTCATTCCTTATTTTTTTGTCATAACTTTTTCCAATAAAACGTTGTACTTTACACGTTGCATTTCCATATTTTTTCTACTTTTGCTGTTTTAAAGCCCCACTGGGACAATTTATTTTTTCATTATATCGGGGTGTGCAGTCGCATCTCTCCACCCACAAGTCTGTCTCTTTTTCATCAGAATAACTCGAATATTCGGCAATATTCGCTACTCGAATGGAAAACAGCGCCTTCGTTCAGGACGGAACGCGATGACGACACGGCACCCTACAATCGTTTCGTCACGACAGGACTTCAGCGGGGGTTTGGCCGGATGTTGGCATCAGCGCGTATGGTGTTTAAATAACCGCGGACTCCATTTTGAAACAGGGAAAGCCAGGAAGAGCTCTCATATTAACTGAGGGCTAATCATACGCGGTTTTTAGGTAGCGAGAGAAGTTAGGAAATAGTATGAAAATAAATCAATTAACATAAAAGATGAAATTCAAGTTAAAATTGATGGTAGGAACGTGGAGAAGTTTTCCATTGGTAGGGAGGTATCGGAGTATATAACAACAATTGTATTCCACAAATACATCAATAAATAATAATTATATTAAAATTATTACATATCTTTAATAATTTAAAAAAATAAAAATAAAAAAAGATTTAAATCTTTAAAAACTGGTTACCGATTGAGATATCTAAAATTAACCCAATAAAAAATATAGAATATAAAAATAAATTAAGAATTATTTAAAAAACAGTTGATATCCCAGTCAACGTTAAGGCTGAAAGGAATAAAAGATTTCATACAGAAAATCCAACGGGTTTCGAGTCTAGATATGGCTCGGACCATATTAGTACCACCCCAATGTGGACGAATGTTATCTATGGCAAAAAAGCTAGTACCTTTAATTTGCCTATTATGATATTTATCATAATCCCTAGAGAGGTTATGTTTTGGAAAACCACTCTTAATCCTGCTTACATGTTCTCCCAAACGGATATGTAGCTCTCTTTTTGTGTGGCCTATATATTGCTTTAAGCATGGACACTGAATCATGTAAACTACATACTTAGTTGAGCAGGTGATAAATGATTCAATTTCAAAGGTTTTGGCAGTAACCGAGGATTGAAAAGTGGTACATTTACGATCCTTAAACTAATTTAACTTACAGATATTAAGGGAAAAAACCTTTCAGGGATTGAAAAAAAACTAGAGATTTGGGCGGGTCAATGACGTTCTGTGCTACACTATGTCGCAAAGCTGGTGCTCCTTTAAATATCAGAACCTGATTTTCAGGGATATGAGCTCCTAGAATTTTATCACTTCTCAGAATACCCCAGTGTTTCTTTAGAATTTTTTTGATAGAGAAATGTTGGTTAGAATATCTTGTGGTCATAGACCAACTGTATTTCTCTGAAGAGGTGGCATTGGTTTTGCTGCCTCTTATAAGCAAAGACTCTCTATCCATTTGTACCACCTTGCTGATCGTCTCATTGATGGTATCCTTATGGTAACCCTTATTGAGAAATCTTTGCTTGAGAGTATTTGATTGATCCAAAAAATCTGTTTATTCTGAACAATTTCATCTTATGCGTTGGAATTGGCCTTTCGGTACAGCTGCCAACCAGGAACTGTGATGACAGATTGTGACGGGAATGAATGCATTACGATCCGTTTCTTTGAAAAAGGTATTAGTAATCAGTTTCCCATCACTAACAACAATATTTAAGTCTAAAAAGTGGATGTGGGAAGTACTAGTTTCATACTGTAAAGAGATACCTCTGGTGTTATCATTAAGTTTGGAAAAAAATGTCTCTAATGACGTGGCATCTCCCTCCCATATGAGTATCACGTCATCAATGTAGCATTTCCAAAATCGCAATTCTGTGGGGGTCTGTGTATCGATGACTTTGCGTTCCCAATAGGCCATGAATAAATTGGCTAGGCTGGGGGCAAATTTAGCCCCCATAGCTACTCCGCATATTTGTAAGAAAAAGGTGCCTCCAAACCAAAAATAATTATGTGTAGTTGCAAACTTTAATAATTCCAAAATAAATTCTCTCTGTAGGGACGATAGGTCAGGGTCTTGCTGAAGGTAAAAATCAACAGTTTGTAAGCCATGTTGATGGGAGATCACAGTATAGAGGGAGGCCACATCCGCCGTAGCAAGGATGAAGCCTTCCCTCCATTGAAAATCTTTTAATAAATTCAAAACCTCAGTAGTGTCACGTAAAAAAGCAGGAGTGGAAGAAACCAAGGGCTGTAAAAAATTATCTACATATTTACCGATCCTAGAAGTAACGGAATCGATTCCGCTAATAATAGGGCGGCCTGGTGGTTAAATCAAACTCTTGTGCAATTTGGGTAGATAGTAGATCACTGGTACGCGTTGTGTGATAGGTATGAGATAGGCATGCTCTTTTTTATTGAGTATCCCTTTCTGCAACCCCTGGTCAACAAAGGTGGAGAGTAACTTCCTATACTTAACTGTGGGGTTGGAGGGTAAGGTAGTATATGTTGATTGATCAGAATGCTGCCGGTTCATTTCCTCTACATACTGTGCTTTATCCAAGATGACGATGCCACCCCCTTTGTCTGCTGGTCGAATTACTATGTCATTACGCTGACAAATCATTTTGACATTGGTTTGAATTGGGAAGGATCCTCTGGGTTTGGAAATTTTTTACGATAAAAGATCTTTAGTGACAAGTTCTTTAAATACCTGAATCGCAGGAGCTACAAACCCAGGGGGGTTGAATAATGATGCATTTCTTAAATTGGTGTGTTGAATAGGGGCAATATTTACTGATAAATTGACATCAGAGTTGGCTCCAGATCGACGTATAGATGAGGGGGGATCCTATGTATAATCTGGGTTCAGGATGAAATGTCGCTATATATTCATCTTACGAACAAGTTTATTCACATTAATAAAGGTTTCAAATTTATTGAGTTGGTGTGGCGGGGCTAATTTGAGACCTCTACTTAAAATATTCTGTTCGCCTACTGTTAAGGAGACTGATTAGATCCGTTGTTTTCTTATCTTTGGCCCTAGCTCGCCTCCCCCTCTGGTGCCTCTCTGTCGTCGTGATCTTTCTTGCTTTTGCTGCGTGTTAAGGGAAAAAAACGTGGTGGACTAATATCACATGGTGAATCTGTATAGTAATCCCTTTGTGTTGGTTGGACATTTGGATAATTGGGGTGCTGTGTAATGACATAGCTATCCTCATAAGTATCTGATTGAAAGCTAGATAGAGGAGTAAAGCGGTTTTCAAGAGGGATGCGCCCCGGAGTTTGAATCCTCGGATCTCCTCTATAATCCCCATGACCTTGTATTATTGGTTTGAGATTCCAGCGGTCCCGTGGGTCATTGCGAGAATCCCGGGGATCGCTAGCATTATGATTCCAGCGATCCCGTGAGTCACGCTGGGAATCACGGGAGTCATTGGCATAATTGGTAGAATTAGAAGGGTATGGTCTAAAATGCCATGTGCCTTTGACATCACCCCTTTGTTCAGAAAAACTCTTAAGTGGCTGAGGTTCTCTAGGGATATAGTACCCATTATGGACATTATCCCGATAAGGGGGATCCCTTCCAAAAGGTCCTCCTTTGGAGCGAGTCCTAGTAGGGGGGGCATGAGATTAGGTTTTCTTTGATGGTTTAGAGGGTTTGGATGGAAGAGGAGCATTGCCAGTAGGCTGATTCCTAATGTTTGCTGGACCTTGTGATTGCAAACGGGGGGGGGGGGGGGGGGTGCAGGGTTAATATTTGAAGAAGTAGGCGGTAGTTGAGAAGTTGGAGCTGTGATGACAGCTCTACTGCTCTCAGTATTCTCTAGGACTGTCTGCCATTTGAAGACGACTTTATTTGAGTAATCAGAGAGATCACGATTCAATTTTTTCTTTTTCTTATTTTTTTGATCTAATCATTCTTTCTCAATTAATTCCCTCAGATGGTCTGATTTAGATAAATAAAGTTCTTGATCCTTAAATATATTGAGTTTGGCCCTCACTAGCCCAATTTCATCATTTAGGGATTGCAGTTTTTTCCACAAGAAACTGTAGAAACTTGACCCTATATCATTAAAATAAAGATACCAACCCTCAATGTCAGTTTCACCCTGAGACTGCGAGGTACCATTTTTTTCACAACATAATGTTCTAAATATGCTATGTCCCAGTTGGTGTGTAATTCAGATATCAGAAGGTTTTTAAGCCTAAGCAATAAGCCTCCTAAAGCAAAAGTGTGTTCTGTATTGCCATCAAAAACACCATCTAAATTAATATTATCCACTTAAGACCCGGACCAAAATGCAGGTAAAGGACCTTGCCCCTTTTTGCGATTCGGCACTGCGTCGTTTTAACTGACAATTGCGCGGTCATGCGACGTGGCTCACAAACAAAATTGGCGTCCTTTTTTCCCCACAAATAGAGCTTTCTTTTGGTGGTATTTGATCACTTCTGCGGTTTTTATTTTTTGCGCTATAAACAAAAATAGAGTGACAATTTTAAAAAAAATGCAATTTTTTTTACTTTTTGCTATAATAAATATCCCCCAAAAATATATAAAAAAACATTTTTTTTCCTCAGTTTAGGCCGATACGTATTCTTCTACGTATTTTTGGTAAAAAAAATCGCAATAAGCGTTTATTGGTTGGTTTTCGCAAAATTTATAGCGTTTACAAAATAAGGGATAGTTTTATTGCATTTTTATTAATTATTTTTTTTTTACTACTAATAGCGGCGATCAGCGATTTTTTTTCGTGACTGCGACATTATGGCGGACACTTCGGACAATTTTGACACAATTTTTGGGACAATTGTCATTTTCACAGCAAAAAATGCATTTAAATTTGCATTGTTTACTGTGGAAATGACAGTTGCAGTTTTGAGTTAACCACAGGTGGAGCTGTAGGGGATGTGTGACCTATGTGTGTGTTTACAACTGTAGGGGGGTGTGGCTGTAGGTGTGATGTCATCGATCGCGTCCCCCATTACAGGGATGACGCGATCGATACTACGGCCACAGAGAAGCACCGGGGAAGCCGTGTTTACACACGGCTCTCCCCGTTCTTCCGCTCCAGGGACGGATCGCCGCACTGCAGCGGCGATCGGGTCCGCGAATCCCGCGGTCCCGGTCCTGGAGCTTCGGACCGGGTCACGGGCGCGCTGGGTACTAAAATCAACGTATATATACGTTGATGTGCCCAGCCGTGCGATTCTGCCGACGTACATGTGCAGTAGGCGGTCCTTAAGTGGTTAAATTGTGATCTGAAATCAAAAATATCCATAATAAAATGGTAAGCAGCAACGTCTCAGTACAAAAACAAATGAAGACAAAAAGACCCAAAGGGTTGACGCTGCGCTAATGTGCAAATGAATAAAAACAGTGAACAATAAGCTGCCAGCACTAAATTGTGTACACTTAAATATTGTTGTTAGAGATGGGAAACTGATTACTAATACCTTTTTCAAAGAAACGGATCGTAATGCATTAATTCCCGTCACAAGCTGTCATCACAGTTCCTGGTTGGCAGCTGTACCGAAAGGCCAATTCCAACGCATAAGACTTTTTGGATCAATCAAGTACTCTCAAGCAAAGATTTCTCAATAAGGGTTACCATAAGGATACCATCAATGAGACGATCAGCAAGGTGGTACAAATGGATAGAGAGTCTTTGCTTATAAGAGGCAGCAAAACCAATGCCACCTCTTCAGAGAAATACAGTTGGTCTATGACCATAAGATATTCTAACCAACATTTCTCTATCAAAATATGATTTAACCTTTTATAATTGAGAAAATACAATTGAATAGGGGGTGTACCATCGTCCTAGTATTCTATTATACATTTAGGGGACTCAGGGATTCCCCACAAGCCCTGAGGCTCCAACAGGAAAAAGTGGGCGGGGAGGACTATACCGGTACTATGTAGATTGGTTGCAAACAACCAGAATAATTCACATTGGGTACATTTTAGAAAATGTATTCACAAGAAGACATCAAACAAGATAAAAAATACATAACATTAAAATACAAACACATTTGACCACAATCAGGTCACCGGTCGTGCAATCCCTTCTATTGAAAAGGGGGGAATATCGGTGAGGAAATTGGAGTCATGAGACAGGCGGTCTCTAGTCTCTACTAGTTTCGCGAATTTGGTTTCGCTTCGTCAGGAGACAGTCTAAAATGTAATACAAGACAAAAATAAAACATTAAAAAACACAATACATCATTTGCTACCAAGGGGTGTATGGGAGACAGCCCTTGGGTGCCAATATTAATAATAAAGGGGGAATTTTTTTGTCGAACATGTCGCCTACCTAAAGGCACAGCGTCCTCTGACCCCAACAAGGTCCAAGGCAGGCAATGGGTAGGTACCTCACAGCTAGGCCAAGATGATTTCTTGGGGCGGACCTAATGTTAAGGATATGCAGCACTGATGTATGAATGATAAATCAGAGGGGAGGGGGGGAGAGGGAGGGGGGAAAGGGAGGGAGGGGGGGAAAATCTAAACAAGTGGGGTGTTATGTGTACAGAAAAGAGGGAGAAGGGGAGGGAGTGGTGAGTGACTGGGGGATGGGTCAGGGGGGGGGGGCAGGGGGGAAAAATGGAAAAACAAAAACAAAGAAAACGAGGGGCCAAAAGGTAGGGGAGGGTGATGGGAGACCCTCCCCCTACCTTTTGGCCCCTCGTTTTCTTTGTTTTTGTTTTTCCATTTTTTCAGTTACTGCCAAAACCTTTGAAATTGAATCATTTATCACCTGCTCAACTAAGTATGTAGTTTACATGATTCAGTGTCCATGCTCAAAGCAATATATAGGCCGCACAAAAAGAGAGCTACATATCCGTTTGGGAGAACATGTAAGCAGGATTAAAAATGGTTTTCCAAAACATAACCTCTCTAGGCATTATGATAAATATCATAATAGGCAAATCAAAGGTACTAGCTTTTTTGCCATAGATAACATTCGTCCACATTGGCGTGGTACTAATATGGTCCGAGCCATATCTAGACTCGAAACCCGTTGGATTTTCTGTATGAAATCTTTTTTTCCATTCGGCCTTAACGTTGACTGGGATATCAACTGTTTTTTAAATAATTCTTAATTTATTTTTATATTCTATATTTTTTATTGGGTTAATTTTGGATATCTTAATCGGTAACCAGTTTTTAAAGATTTAAATCTTTTTAAAAAATTTTTTTTTTTAAATTATTAAAGATATGTAATAATTTTAATATAATTATTATTTATTGATGTATTTGTGGAATACAATTGTTGTTATATACTCCGATACCTCCCTACCAATGAAAACTTCTCCACGTTCCTACCATCAATTTTAATTTTAATTTCATCTTTCATCTTTTATGTTAATTGATTTATTTCCCTTAGTTATTTAAACACCATACGCGCTGACGCCAACATCCGGCCAAACCCCCGTTGAAGTCCTGTCGTGACGAAACGATCGTAGGGTGCCGTGTCGTCATCGCGTTCCGTCCTGAACGAAGGCGGTGTTTTCCATTCGAGTAGCGAGAGGTATCGGATTGGAGAGGTTACGATCTGATTGTTACATGCCTTTTTCCATCGAACAATTGTAAGTGCGTTACTTATTAAATCCATCGTTTGTTACTCATAATACGCTATGAGAGTCCTTCTCTTTTTATCGCACATGTGCTTGTCCCGGACCCATTGCTGAGCTGTACCTTGTTTACATGCGGATTGGTTTCAGGGAGACCGAACGTCCCTATGCTTCATGAGACTGATGGAAAGCAGTCTTTATTTGTGGTAAGCAGGCACTCTTATTTCACGAGTGCAGGGTGGATATTCTCCTTCATCTTATAGCACCTTGGAGTCTACGTGGCTACTTTCTTCACAGTTTTTTTTTTCTTTCATCACAAGATTTACACTGGACTTTTCTACTAGATCTCACAACTGTCCAGCATTGGAGATTTATTTCATTTTAATTCATTTTTTCTCTTCTTTGTCCTTAAGCTCTCCTCCGGTTTATTCCTAATGAGCTTATGTTCACATATTTAATAATTAATTGTGTATGTTTTATCAATCTTTGATAGCGCTGCACCTCCTGCATTTTTTTTTTTTTTTTAATTGTTGTACACAATTTAGTGCTGGCAGCTTATTGTTCACTGTTCACTGTTTTTATTCATTTGCACATTAGCGCAGCGTCAACCCTTTGGGTCTTTTTGTCTCCAATGTATGATTTTGGCAGGAATACTGATTGCACACCTGTGGGCTGGGTTTATATTGCTCTCAGGAAGAGAGCTCAGGGCTCACACTTGGGAACAGCTCCACCCTACAGGCAGGGGGCCTGGTGTTGGAGTCGGGAGGGCCTTCAGGTGGAGACGGCTCCACGGCAGAGAGACAGGCGGTCTCTGGGAGTCTGAGAGTGGATGTCTGGAGGAGGCAGATGTGGCCTGTGACCAAGCAGCACAAAGCTGAGCAAGTAAGCTCCAGGAGGGAGTTTTGACTAAGAGTGAGTGAGCACTTCCGGTTCCGGCGCCGCATGGAGTAGCTGTGCACTCCTTCAGCTCCCGCACACAGGCTCCCAAATCGGCCTATAAAAGCCAGCAAACCCGCTGCCGACCCCTGGGCTAACCATCGCCATCCCCCCCTCACACGAGGATGGACAAATACCTGGAAAAAAGCGGCGCGCGCGGTCGTACGCCGCCGCTGCGGGCCGCGAACGGGGACAGCCGCAAATCGAGGCCCCGGCTTTGGCCTACACGGATTCGATCGTAGATCCGATCGTGGATCCGACACCTGCAATGGAGGTGAGTGCACCACCAGCCCCTCCAACTACCCCTCAGACTGTTCACATCCCCTCACCTCCCCACAGGGGGGATATGCACAACATTGAGCTGATGGCCCAGGCCGTGGCTGCTCTATTATCCCCCATGATAGCGACCTCGGTGGAAAAAGCCATCAAATGCAGGGATACAGAAAATCCAGGCTCAACTAGGGGAGCATGCATCCAGGCTGAATGAGGCTGAGAATCGCATCGGACATATAGAAGAGGATCTTTACCAGGCCCAATCCTTTGAAACATGCGCAAGACAAGACGAACAAGTATTTACTAGACAAACTGGACGACCTTGAAAACAGATCCAGGAGGAGCAATCTGCGCTTTTATTGGCGTCCCTGAATCGCTGCAACCTCAAGCACTTCAGATCTCTGCTCCAGACGCATCCCCGAGACCCTGGGCCTGCCGGGGGCCCCTGCCACTGTTGAGCGCGCCCACCGCATGGGCCTTTTCAACTCTGATTCGCAAGTCACCTCGCCCTGTCATCGCCAAAATATCTCAACTATTCAGAAAAATCCCTCATCCTGCAGAAGTTCAGGCAGTCCAGGACCCTCCAGATAGACGGCATGAATATCCTGATCTTTGCGGACTACTCCGGGACGTCTCAAGAGGAGGAAGGCTTTCCAGCAGACCTGCACGGAGCTCCACCGAATGCAAATCAAGTTTACACTGGCTTTCCCCGGCCGTACTTCGACTCAGAGCACCCAACGGAGATCAGCTCTCCTTCCATGACCAATCCGAAGCTGAGGCCTTCCTGAGATCCCTCCGCTCTAGCCCCCACCACAACCAGTCTCCCAGAGCGGCACCTTCCAACCGGGCCCTAGAACACGGAAGCCCACGCAAGGACTCTCCTAAAAGATTCAAGGCATCTGGATCACGACCGTCAACACACCTCATCCTTTTGAACTTTTTTTCTTGAACCTTCTTCTTTTTTTTTTTTTTTTTTTTTCTTCTTTTCTTCTAGACGGTCACCACCATCCCGATGCAGTTCTGCTGCTCATTAACCGTCCAGGACCACTCCTGGGCCCCCTATCCTTCAGCGTGCCTCCCCCTTCACCCGGGGGACCACGGTACGGCCTAATGCAATTTTGATGTTATGCCAGTTTGTCTCCCTTTTCTTTTCTCTTATGCTCCTAAAAATGCCATTTTATTTCACACTGTTTTGTTTTCACATTGTTTTATGTTCTCTTGCACAATCGGTAATAGTTGCCTTAGCTCCACTTGTGCCTTAATATTTATGTTATTCCTTTACGTTTATATATCATGTGTAGGCCTTTCCATTCTTCCGCAAGGAACCTGTCTAGCTCCTCCCCCACCCCCCCCCTCACGCATTGCTCATGCTGCTTACAACCCCCCCCATCGGTCGCGCGGGTGAAGTGCTGCATTGAGAGCCCTGCGTTGGGAGCTGGCCTATTCAGTGGCTCCATGCAAAGAAAAAAGTGAAGTTCCCAAATGTTGTTGTTCACCTTGTTTGCCCCCATCACCCCCCTCCCCCCATCTCCCCCTCCTGGTTCTCAAACCTCCGCCCATTTTTTGGATCCGTTACCCCCCCCGCTCTCTCTCACAGCAAACCACCACAACACCTGCTGTCCTTGCACCCACATTCTACAATGCAACCATGCTCCCATTCTCCTCGCCTCCACGTCCTGCTCACACCCCATTGTTAGTCTTCCCAAACATGAGAATAGTCTCCTGGAATGTCAAAGGGCTCCGCTCCCCCAATAAGAGGATGAAAGTTCTGCGCCACCTTAAAAGGCTCAAGACCGACATCGCCCTCCCTTCAGGAAACCCATCTGTCCACCCCCGACTTCCCGCGGCTGCGGAAACTCTGGGTAGGCTCAGTCCTCGGTTCTGACTCAAGTGGTCGGAAAGCTTGGGTAATTAATCCTTATTAACAAAAACCTTCCCTGCAAGATTCTGTCCTCAGATTCGGACTCCGAGGGGCGATTCACCTCGGCCCGTATTCAACTGGGATCCAGGGTGGTAACCATCACTAATGTATATGCTCCAACTACAGCCCACACAAGTGCCTTCTTTAGCGACCTCACCTCCTGGGCGCTTAGAGACCCAGCCTGCCCACTCCTGATAGGCGGGGATTTTCAATTCCATCATGCACCGATAGATGACAGGTCCTCTACCAGGACAATCTCGTCCTCCTCTGACTCCTCTCACCCAGACATTATTGGCGTCGACGGTCGATTCTCTGCACCTCCACGATCTATGGCGACTAAAACACCCTGCTGACAGAGAATTCTCATTTTATTCCCACCCTCATAAAGTCTTCACGAGACTGGACTATCTTTTCTGTTCTGACTCTCTCCTCCCCACTGATCTCGGAAGCTGACATACACGACATCGCAATCTCGGACCATGCCCCGGTCTCGACACACTTGAGGACCCTGACTTAGCCTCTAAAACCCAGAATCTGGCGGTTCCCCTCCTATCTTCACAATAAACTCAGATTTTCACCAGCATCTAGAAAAAGCCTGGTTGGGATACGCATCGGATAAACGCGTTACACGCTGACAACCCTAACCTTTTTGGGAAGCGGGCAAAGCGTTTCTCAGGGGCTGCATAATCGCCTACGCCGCCACATTCAAAAAAACACACCCTTAGACGCTACAAACAGGCCAGCGCAACACTGCATCAGGCCCAGCGGGTCCTCTATACTGATGACTCCCCCAGCAACCGTAACGCCTGGTTCGCTGCCAAGCAGGCCTTTGATAGCTGGGCAGCCACCCTCGAACGTACCCAAAAGCGCATCTAGACGCCTCCCTCCACAAGTTTGGTAACAAAGCAGGTAGACTCCTTTCCAGATTAAGTAAAGGACCCAACCGCACCGACGCATATCATGTCTCTCAGGGACCCATCGGGTTCCATACACTACACCCCAAAAGGTATCAATAATACTATGCGCCAATTCTACTCCTCCCTGTATGCCTCAGACCCTATCGATAAGCCGACAGCCTCAATTTCCTACGACGTATCTCCCTGGACCAGGTAACCCCCACCCAGCTCGAAGCCGCTCAATGCCCCTATCTTCTGTCCTGGAGGTCCAATCCCTAATCAACAGCTTTCCCCCTCCAAAGCCCCAGGGCCCAGACGGTTTACACCGGAGAATTTTACAAGTCCTTTAGCTCGACTGTGTCCCCCCTCCCTCCACAACGTCTACACACACATATGGTCGGGTGGGTCCTATCTTCCAACGGGCAATCAGGCCATAGTAAAAATCCTAGAGAAGAAGGGCAAGGACCCCTAGAACCTGGCTCTTATAGGCCCATCTCGCTTCTTAACCTTGACGTTAAAATCCTCTCCAAGATAGCAGCCACTAGATTGGCATCCATTATACCCTCTCTGATTCACCCCGACAGTCGGGCTTTGTTAAGGGTAGGACGGCCACCATGAATATCAGGAAGGTGATGCTAGCTCTCGAACACGCAAAAAATGACCCGGCAGGAGACCACGCCATCATCACCCTAGACGCGGAGAAGGCTTTCGATAACGTTAGTTTCGAATGGCTCTCCATGGTCATGTCCAAAATGGGCTTCTCCGGGCCCCTTCACGCACCTCATAGAATCAATGTACACTGCCCCTGCCGCGAAAGTGGTCGCGGCGGGCCTCCTCTCTGAGGAGTTCAGGCTGCACAAAGGCACGAGGCAAGGCTCTGTCCACCTCCCCCGCTCCTTTTCAACATAGCACTTGAACCCCTTCCCGCCACCTAACCCAGATCGCCCCCCTACATGGCATCCATGTCGGAGGCACGACCTTCGCACGTCACTCTATTGTGCAGACGATGTCCTTATCTTCACATCCAGCCCCTCACTCGACATGTCCACTATCAAGACCTCCTTTGACGAATTCAGGCAATGTTCAGGGTTACGTATCAATTATAGCAAGAGCGAAATACTCCCAATAGGCTCCCTATCTATCCCCTCCTGGTCCCAAAACTCCTTATTCGCCGTTGCAAAGTCACATATCACTTACCTGGGGATAAAAATAGGCAAAACTACCCTCCTCCCTTTACCACTCAACTACCCCCCCCTGCTCACCAAAATATCCAAAGAACTGACCCAACTGGATGGACCTGCCTCTCTCGCTACTGGAAGATGCCACCTTGTCAAGATGGTTAGTTTTGCACGGCCTACTGTACCCACTACAAACCATCCCTTTACTCTTGCGCCACAAAGACATTAAATCCATTAACTCTGCCATTTCCAAGTTCCTCTGGCGTGGCAAGAGGGGCGCGCATAGCATTTACCAAGCTGCATCTTCCCAGGGCGAGAGGGGGGCATTGCCCTTCCCAACATCAGGCTATATAACTTGGCATGTCTATTGAGAACAGGCTTGGATTGGTTAACACAGTCCTCCAGGTGCTCGAACTACCCCCTCGAATCGGCGATGGTCCGCCCCTTCTCCGCTCACGGCCCTTCTCCATTGCCATTGGAAATCTGCCCCCCCTCCCCTCCAACACAATCTCCTTCTCCGGGGATACAGTCATCGCCTGGAGAAGAGGTCAGGAAGGCCCTCAATGTCCCCTCCTCTATCTCACGATACCTCCCTCCTATCCTGGGCAACCCGAGCTTCCAACCAGGCTTAGATAACCAGCCCTACCTCGACTGGGGGGGTAAGAGGTAATCAAATCCTTTTATTCTTTATGTGACCCCCTTTCAGGCGCCCCTTAGGTTTTAGAGACCCTGGCAGACAAATTTTCTCTCCCTTCGTCACATGTATTCCAGTATATTCAATGCATTAGTTTCCTGAAAAAACGCCTGTCGAGATGACAGAAAAAGGTTTCCAGAGCTCCCTTACCGACACCCTTATATCCCGGGCCTCATACAAAATCTCAGACATTTACCATCCCTCCTCCAGCACAACATCCCCCCCTGGCCTCAACCTCGGCGGCCAACTGGTCGAAAGACTTCCTGACCCTGACCTGGTGGAGAAGCTCCTGCATGGCCTCACACACCATCCACAGACTTATCCCTAACGAAAATATGGAAGAGAGACGCAGATTTTAAGATTGTTCACCGAGCCCACATCCCCTTCAGCCGAGCCCATGCCACCCAAGAATGCCCCCTCTGTAAACAACCCAAACCTAACTTGACTCACAGGTTCTGGTCTTGTTCCCTCATAGCCAGTTTCTGGGACAAGTCATCCAATACATTTTCGATGTCACCCTGCTACGCATACCCAGGGACCCGTTACTACTTATATTTGGGGTACTGGGACCCCATACTACTCCCCTGGTCCTCTCCCTCCACCCCCCTGGGCAGGGACTGGACTCTGATATGCCTCTTGATAGCCCGTAGAGCCATCCTCCAGAAGTGGATATCAGCGGACTGCTGCCAACCACTGCTCAAGTTAAAAGGGAACTGTTGCAGCTCTTATACAAAGACAGGCTCAACACGGACCTGACCCACGAACGAGCAAGAACCGCTTCTATCACTTATGGAATCCTTTATGTCGTATACTTTCACTCCTACTGAATGGTTGAACTTTGAGAAAATGTCTTTTCTATACCAGGATCCCCCTCGGGATTGACATCTCTCCTACCCTCCCTCCATCCTCCCATACCCCCCCCCCCCCTCTATTGTTGTTCCTTTTTGTTTGCAAGCACTACTATTTCACCTACCCCGTGACACTTAACCTATACCCTCCCCCCTTATTTGTTCTCTCTGAGAACCTCTACATACACTGTTAATCTACTGCAATGTTCCACAGAAAATGCTTTTATGTCCTGTTTTTTTTTTATGATTTCTCTGTTATGCAACTTCCTTAATAAAAAACATATTTAAAAAAAAAAAAAAAAGAGTGAGTGAGCCTGGAGGCTAAAATGTATGTTGTACAATGACAGTAGAACCCCCTGTTTTTTCTGTGAAGTTTGAAATAAAATTAAAATTTAAATAAAATTAGGCTGCTACGCCCTTAAAAATAAAGTCTAGAAATGAATGCACTGATTACTGTGAAAATGACACTGGCAGTGAAGGAGTTAACCTGTGGGGGGCGCTGAAAGGGTTAAGTGTGTCCTAGTGAGTGATTCTTACTGTGTGGGCATTGCTTGGCATGTGACATCATTGATCGTTGTTCCCTTTGACAGGGAACAGACGATCAGAGACACTCTTACTAGGAAGAACGGGGAAAGCTTGGTTTACACTTCAGCTCAGTGACCTGATCGCGGGACACCGGTGGCGATCGCGTCCTGCAGGCCCAGTCACGGAGCTCACGACTGGGTTGTGCGTGTGACCCACGGCTGGGCTCTTAAAGGGGACCTACCTGTAACATACTTTTGACCAGCCATGCCGCTCTGCCGATTGTATATCGTCGTTAGGCGGTCCTTAAGCGGTTAAAGTCAACAGCTACTGTATTTAAAATCTAGTGACCCACTAGTATACCTTATTGCAAAAATTGATGTGTAAACTGTTCAGTGCATAAATCACTAAATCAACATGAAAGTGTCTCAAGGGTGAAACACCTTATTATATACCATAATTAAATTAATTAGTAATGAAACGATCAATAAATGTGCAAATATTACAAAGGGAAAATCTGTGCTATAAAAAGTGCTTATTGCAGAGATAAACCTCTACTGTATGTCCATAAAGTTCTGAAAAGTGAATCCATATATAATCAAAAAGGTAGTTTTAAAAAAAAAAATATTTATACAACCGTGATCAACGATAAATATTCTATTTAAGTGCACAGATGTGCTCCTTCACCATATGCTCCAAGATCACGCACCAGAAACAATGACTGGTCAAGTTATAAACCAGCAGAAGCACTCTGTGCAAAACCATCCAGCTGCAAAGACTGTTTACAGCATCTCCCTGCAGGGATGTAGTCCCAAGGGTGGGGGCATGCAGCCAGAACGGCTCAGATGATGGTGGCAAGCCTACTGAGGAGGAACAGGAAGTGAAAAATTCAGACAAAGGAAAAAAACATTTAGAAGGGAAATTGAAGGAAAAGGTAAGTGCACTAGCTTAAAGGAACCTATTTAGTAAATAAAAAATAAACCTTTACAACCCCTTTAATGCTGCTGCTCCCGACTCTTCTCTCGAATACAACTCAATCGTACATGGGGTTTGTATGGGGAAGAAAAAGAAAAACATCCATAAAAACTGTTTAAAATTACTTATGTAGCGCCCCTGTACTTCCAAGTACGGATGCTATTGAAATTTAGTGGGAAAGATCAGAGTGTAAATTTACTCTGATCTCCATTGTGATTGTTTAGGGCTCTCTGTTTCAGCTTGGCTGTGCTGTGGGCTCATTCTGCTGTACCTAGGGTGCTGTTCAACCCCGGGACAGCAGGTGGAAGCTGAGGTTCGGGTGCCGTCTTCAAACGGCCAATATGGAGGCCTGGGCCTAGCTGGGCATGCCGGGAGAGAGTACTTATGAGGCAGACGCCATTTTGTGGGGTTCTTCCTTCCGTTTCTCTTCTGGTTCCTGGTGCGGCACCCACCTTTAGGGTGACCGTACATCACCGTGCCCGTGCGTTATAGTCTACCTGCCCAGGGCGTGGGTGCTACGCGGAGTTCCGGGAGCCCAGATGGTCCGGAACACTTTGAGCACAATGGGGACCCAGTGACTGACTGGGTTCCCACCATCGAATATCCCCAGCTAGTTGAGCTGTTCGGTGGGGAGTCCAGTTGAGGGATACCAATGAGAGACTGGTGTCCCAACAGCACTGGAACGAACCATCGGGGATCAAGGTACTGGACACTGAGGGATCGATTCCTCTATGTCAGTACCCTGGCGACATTGGAGCAAGGCTCAGGAAAACCCATTTATTTAGGAGGAGTTCCTCCACGTTCACTCGGGAAAGGCCTGTGGCAGAGGCGCTTGTCTGACGGTCATTCAGAAGAGCCTGTGGCAGAGGCATCCTTCTCAAGTTCGAGTGATACTCTGGCTGCCAGGCCTGTGAGAGGGACCTGTCCAGGTACGCTATACCAACTCAAGTTGGAGTGGTGCAGAAAGACTAATTGTTGTCGGAAGCAGGATTGCTTCAAATATCCAAAGCCTAAGTCTGCTATACCTCCTCAATCTTTTGTCTATCCTTCCCCTCACTAGTTGATTGTTTTTACTCGGCTGAGTAATAAAAGAGCACTTATAAAAGACTTCCTATTTGCGGACATTCCTTTATTGCTACTGAGTTCTTCATTCACCCTAGACACATCACCAGAGCCATGAGGTAACATACCATCCCTTTTTAACCATCGGCTCCTTCGGGGATGAGCGCTACACTTAATTATTAAAAACATTTAGTCCCCTTTCACACTTATACGACTTGTCTCACAATTTTGTACTGCAAAATCTTATGACAAGTCATTCTCCATGATTTTCAATGAACACCATTCATACTGGCACGACTTTAAGTAGTGCCGACTTCAAAGTAGTCCTTGCACTACTTTGGTCCGATTTTGATGCCACTTACACAGGCATTCATTGAAATCGCGGGCGCGAATCGCGGCAAAATCGCTGTAAAATCGTGGCCACGAATCGCGGCAAAATCGCGCGTCTTGGAAGTCGTACAAGTGTGAAAGGAACCTTAGGAACACTCACATGTCACAAGTGTCAACCCGACACTAGGTAATAAGCGCTTTGAAATCATGCATGCCAGTAATCTTCGGCTGCAATGAACAAGTCGCGTGTGCAAAGTCTTGCTCTTTCTGTAGTATCATTTTCATTTTTTTACTGATTAGCTAGCACCTGCATTCTTATTAAATCCTTCAACCTTTCCAACAATATCTCTGGCGCTGCATTCTCTTGTATTTTTTTTTTAATTAAACAGACTGAAGACTTTTTTTTATTCTTTTTTGGCCTGGTCCAGATGGATTTTTTTATATGCTTGTACGCTTTGATGAATGCTACACAAATGCAAATATAATATAAAGACATAGAGCATTCTGTATTTTCATACATATGAGAACATGTTGATGGATAGTGAGAGATTAAAATATAACATGCAATAGCTGGCTTTTTTCAGCATCTGTTGTATAGGGAAATGTGCCTGAAGGGTGCTAGGTTTGATCCTGGACTTTGAACTCTTCTTCCGTCCCCACATGCAATTACTGTCCAAATCTTGCAACATCTCCAAAATATGCCCGTTCTTAAAGCAGAGATTCATCCAAATAACATTTATATCAGACCAACTTCTTTATACTTCTAATATGTACAGTCCGCAATTTTTTTTTTTAGCCTGTATATACCTTCTAATCTATATTTGCAAATCGGCTTCCGGGTACTTCTCCCCGCGGGAGTAGGCGTTTCTATGCTGAGAAGGCATGTCACCTGGGAGGTAGCCCAGAAGATTGACGTCTTTTCAGAAAAAGTTCTCCCTGGCGGAAAAGGCCCCGCCCCCCCGCATTGCGTAGGCGAGTCACGGCGTTTCCGAAAGAAGCCAAACATGAAGAAGCTGCGAGTCGGCTCTATACGGCGCCTGCGCACCGACTAGGAGCCGTGTAGAGCTGACTGCGCAGGCGCCATATAGAGATTCTTCATGTTCGGCTTCTTTCGGAAACGCTGTGACTCATGACGCGCCTACTCAATATCAGCCGGGGAAAACTTTTTCTGCAAAGACGTCAATCATCTGGGCGACCTCCCAGGTGACATGCCTCCTAGGCATATAAACGCCTACTCCCGCGAGGAGAAGTACCCGGAAGCCGACTTGCAAATATAGATTAAAAGGTATGTACAGGTTAAAAAAAAAAAATTACAGACTGTACATGTTAGAAGTATAAAGAAGTTGGTCTGATATAAATGTCATTTAGGTAAACCTCCGCTTTAACCAGCGTCACCACAAAAGCTCATAGGCCGCGTACACACGATCAAATTTGTCCGCTAAAACTGGTCCAACGGACCATTTCAGCAGACAAATCCGATCGTGTGTATGGGCTAGCGGACATGTTTGTCCGCCGGAGACATGTCCGTCGGATATGTCCGCTGGTTAGTACACTAACCAGCGGACATATCTGCCCGCACATGCGTGGAAGCTTTTCACTTCCTGGTTCTGTGACGTGGCGGCGTCAACGTCACCGCCACGTCACCCCGCTGTCTGCCGGTGGGGATTTTGATCCGATGGTGTGTACACACTGCCGGACGAAAATCCAGAGGAGACATGTCCGATGAAAACGGTCCGCAGACCGTTTCCATCGGACATGTCCCTCCACGTGTACGCGGCCTTATTTATTCACTGGTTATCTCTCCTCTCCATTACTGCAACACCCTGCACGTTGGATTACCTTTACATAGCCCCTTTGGGCCATCATGAATGCTGCCGTCGGACCTTTCCACACTACCAACTGTTTAATGTCTGCTACCCCTCTGTACTGATCACTCAACAAATACAATTCAAAATACTAACAACTTACAAAGCCATCCACAATTTGGCCCCAGCTACATTACTAACCTTGTCTCAAAATATCAACCAAATAGTTTTCTTCAGTCCTCCCAAGACTTTCTGCTACCTTATCACCTCCCATGCGTGCCTCCAGGAATTCAGAGCTTGTCACATCCTCTGAAACTCCTTACCCCAATCTATCCGACTATCTCCTACTCTGTCCACCTTCTGGCAATCCCTGAAAACCCATCTCTTTAGAGAAGCTTATCCTGCCTCAACCCATAAACCAAGCTTTTACTTTCTCCATCAGCTCATCATTGTTTTTACCTTTTGTATCACTTGACTCTCCCTTTTGGATTGAAGGCTCTAATGAGCAGGGCCCTCTGATTCCTCTTCTATTGAATTGTATTGTAACTGTACTGTTTTCCTTCATTTTATAAAGAGATGCTTAAAGGGTTGGCACTTTGTAAATCATGTAAAATAATAATTTGTTATGAGCTGGGAAAAAGTGTGTGTGTGTGGGGGGGGAGGGGGGTGTTTTATAGAAGCCATGCAGTAGTGGGTTGTGTTGCAACAGATAGCATGGAGGCTTTTGTTTGGTTTGCAAAATTATGGCATCAGTGAATTCTGATCCTCTTATGCAGTGTATATACTCACACGTGTGTGTGAACTGGAAGGCATATTGTACTAAATATTTAAATGTATTTTTCTTTATGTTCATCTCCTAGGCAGTAGAACTCACATCTTTCAAAACGTCAGGTAAGTTACTGTGTGCATTTATTAACACTAATTTACAGAAATGGGATAAAAGGAACCATTAATCAAGCTATAGTATCACGATAGCTGTGTTAACATTGATCAAATATTGCTATATAAGCACCACTTTAGCATGACTTAAAAGCCATACATGAATAGTACTGTCTTTCTCTTTCTCTCCTTCTCTCCTTCTCTCCTTCTCTCCTTCTCTCCTTCTCTCCTTCTCTCCTTCTCTCCTTCTCTCCTTCTCTCCTTCTCTTTCTCTCCTTCTCTTTCTCTCCTTCTCTCTTTTTCTCTTTCTCTCTTTCTCCCCGATGCTGTTTTAAAAACTGTAGATATATTAGTTATTATGAGCAACCTAATAAAAATGAAAGAGCATGTTATCCTAACATTTCATTTTCCTGATATGTGCCTGCTGTACCATGTACTTGTATGAAAAAGTATCCTATTCTCTTTGTATTGCTCTGTTTGTGTGAAATGTTTGGTGATCCTGTCAGTCCCCCTGCTTTCCTATTTCAATCTGACCACACTAAGAATGGGAGCATATTCATCTCAGCATGGTCAGCCTGCCTGGAAATGTAGAATGGTAGTCCTGTGCTATGGATTAAATGGTGACTGTGTATAGCTGCTGCCTCCACTTGAACAACTACCTAGGTATTGTAGATGTTGGGGTACAGTAGAGATTGTAGTGGGTGTGGCAAGTTATTGTCATAAAAAGTGTTTGTGGACCTGGGTCCTGCCCCAGGGGACATGTATCAATGCAAAAAAAAGTTTTAAAAACAGTCTTTTCCGGGAGAAGTGATTTTAATAATGCTTAAAGCGGTTGTATACTCGCAATTAATTTTTTATTTATTTTTTCACCTGAAAGGCAAAAGCCATAATGAGCTAGTATGCACCACATACTAGCTCATTATGAAATACTTACCTCGGAACGAGGTGAAGAGAACTTACCTGGTCCACGCCGAGCGATATGTCATCTTGACTAGGCGTGTCTTCCGGGTATCGCCGCTCCAGCGATGTGATTGGCATGAGCGGCGATGTCGTCACTCCTGTGCATGCGCGCGGGAGACTTCAATTTGGCATGGTCTGGCGGCTGCCGGCCCTTTAGCCGAGGATCCCCGCTGCGCATGCATCGCTGCAATCAGCGGCAAATTGCGGGGGGAATATCTCCTAAACCGTATAGGTTTAGGAGATATTCTTTATACCTACAGGTAAGCCTTATTGTAGGCTTACCTGTAGGTAAAAGTGGTAGTAAAGACTTTACTACCACTTTAAAGTCAAACAATAGAAGTGAAATACTCCTTTAAATTTCATACCTGTGAGGTGTCTATAGTATGCCTGTAAAGCAGCGCATTTTTTCTGTTTTTATTACAGTCCCTGCACAAAATTACATTTCTAAAGGGGGAAAAAAGTCATTTAAAACTACTCGCGGATATAATGAATTGTCGGCTCTCGGCAATACAGATATGTCATTGAAAAAAACAACATACAGTGCAGAAAATAAGTATTTGAACACCCTGCTATTTTGCAAGTTCTCCCACTTGGAAATCATGGAGGGGTCTGAAATTGTCATCGTAGGTGCATGTCCACTGTGAGGCGGCGTACACACGACCGAGGTTCTCGCTGGAAACCAGCGAGAACCTCGCTGGAAGCTGCATTCCAGCGAGGACCTCGGCCGTGTGTACACAGAGCGCTCGCCCCGCCCGTCGGGAATCCCGTCGAGCGAAAAGAGAGCACGCTCTCTTTTTGCTCGACGGCCCGTCTGGATGAATGGATGGTTGCCATTCCCGACGGGCGGGTCGCCGATTTTGACGGCCGGCAGAGAACCTCGACGGGCGGAACGATGTGTTCTGCTCGTCGAGGTTCTCTGCCGTGTGTACGCGGCTTGAGAGACATAATCAAAAAGAAAAATTCCAGAAATCACAATTTATGAATTTTTAACTATTTATTTGTATGATACAGCTGCAAAGAAGTATTTGAACACCTGTCTATCAGCTAGAATTCTGACCCTCAAAGACCTGTTAGTCTGCCTTTAAAATGTCCACCTCCACTCCATTTATTATCCTAAATTAGATGCACCTGTTTGAGGTCATTAGCTGCATAAAGACATCTGTCCACCCCATACAATCAGTAAGAATCCAACTACTAACTACTGCCAAGACCAAAAAGCTGTCCAAAGACACTAGAGACAAAATTGTACACCTCCACAAGGCTGGAAAGTGCTACGGGGAAATTGCCAAGCAGCTTGGTGAAAAAAGGTCCACTGTTGGAGCAATCATTAGAAAATGGAAGAAGCTAAACATGACTGTCAATCTCCCTCGGACTGGGGCTCCATGCAAAATCTCACCTCGTGGGGTCTCAATGATCCTAAGAAAGGTGAGAAATCAGCCCAGGACTACACGGGAGGAGCTGGTCAATGACCTGAAAAGAGCTGGGACCACCGTTTCCAAGGTTACTGTTGGTAATACACTAAGACGTCATGGTTTGAAATCATGCATGGCACGGAAGGTTCCCCTGCTTAAACCAGCACATGTCAAGGCCCGTCTTAAGTTTGCCAATGACCATTTGGATGATCCAGAGGAGTCATGGGAGAAAGTCATGTGGTCAGATGAGACCAAAATAGAACTTTTTGGTCATAATTCCACTAACCGTGTTTGGAGGAAGAAGAATGATGAGTACCATCCCAATATCACCATCCCTACTGTGAAGCATGGGGGTGGTAGCATCATGCTTTGGGGGTGTTTTTCTGCACATGGGACAGGGTGACTGCACTGTATTAAGGAGAGGATGACCGGGGCCATGTATTGCGAGATTTTGGGCAACAACCACCTTCCCTCAGTTAGAGCTTTGAAGATGGGTCGAGGCTGGGTCTTCCAACATGACAATGACCCGAAGCACACAGCCAGGATAACCAAGGAGTGGCTCTGTAAGAAGCATATCAAGGTTCTGGCGTGGCCTAGCCAGTCTCCAGACCTAAACCCAATAGAGAATCTTTGGAGGGAGCTCAAACTCTGTGTTTCTCAGCGACAGCCCAGAAACCTGACTGATCTAGAGAAGATCTGTGTGGAGGAGTGGGCCAAAATCCCTCCTCCAGTGTGTGCAAACCTGGTGAAAAACTACAAGAAACGTTTGACCTCTGTAATTGCAAACAAAGGCTACTGTACCAAATATTAACATTGATTTTCTCAGGTGTTCAAATACTTATTTGCAGCTGTATCATACAAATAAATAGTTAAAAAAATCATACATTGTGATTTCTGGAATGTTTCTTTTTATTTTTGATTATGTCTCTCACAGTGGACATGCACCTACGATAACAATTTCAGACCCCTCCATGATTTCCAAGTGGGAGAACTTGCAAAATAGCAGGGTGTTATTTCAGGCCCTTTGGGTCTGGTATAATTATTAAGGGGAACCCCAAACCCCTCCAAATTCCATTATCAGGCTCTTTAAGTCTGGTATGGACATTAAGGGGAACCCTGCACCATTTTTTTTTAAATAGCGTGGGGTTACCCCAAAGAATCCCCATACCAGACCTTTATCCGAGCACACAACCTGGCAGGGCATGGGACGAGAGAGGCCGTACCAGGCCACATGCCCTCAACAACCCTTGCTCGGTGGTTGTGGGGGTCTGCGGGTGGGGGGCTTATCGGAATCTGGAAGCCCAACCCGCCACTACGAACGATAACGAGGCTCCCGGCCAAATGACGCGTCACCCGTCTGACAGGTGTTTTATAACCGAGGGCGGGGCCACCCGTGATGTGGATGAGTGACCCCGCCCATCTGATGCAACAGGGGTTTCCCGAGATGCATCAGAGGGGTTGGGGTCACCCATGAC
Organism: Rana kukunoris; assembly: GCA_029574335.1. Lineage (NCBI taxonomy): Eukaryota > Metazoa > Chordata > Amphibia > Anura > Ranidae > Rana > Rana kukunoris. The sequence continues at coordinate 27,474 of JAJQKJ010002269.1, read as the reverse complement.
ACCACAGGGAAACTGCCGGAAACCCCTGTTGCCTCAAAGGCAGCTGGGTCACCTGTCCACGTCAAGGGTGGCCCCGCTCTCGGTTATAAAAGAGCTGTCAGACAGGTCATGCGTCATTTGGCTGGGAGCCTCCTATGGAGGCGGTATCATTCATAGCAGCAGGTCGGACTCGTAGAAGGATTAGGCTTCCTAAGGGGGCTTCCAGATTCCGATAAGCCCATTACCCGCAGACCCCCACAACCACAGGGCAAGGGTTGTGGGGATGAGGCCCTTGTCCCCATCAACATGGGGACAAGGGCCATGTTGATGGCATGTGGCCTGGTACAGTTCAGGAGGGGGGCGCTCTCTCACCCCCCTCTTTTCCTGCAGTCTGCCAAGTTGCGTGCTCGGATAGGGGTCTGGTATGGATTTTTGGGGGGAACCTCACACCATTTTCTTTTTTTTTTTATTTGCCGCAGGGTTCCCCCTAACCATTTGCCGACCAGCGCATGCACTTTTACATTGACAAAATGGCACAGACAGGCAAAAGGGCGTACAGGTACTGGTGTCCCGCGATCGTGTCACAGAGCTGAAGAACGAGGAGATGTGTGTAAACACAACATCTCCCCGTTCTGCCTAGTGACACTGACAATGATCATGTTCCCTGTCATCGGGAACAGCAATCAGTGACGTCACACGGCAAGCCACGCCCCCTGACAGTCCCCGAAGAATACGTATCAGCCTAAACTGAGGGAATTTTTTTTTTTTTTACTGGGGATTTTTTTTTAGTGGGGATTATTATTACTAAGTAAAAAATATTGTTTGTTTTTTTCTAAATTGTCGCTCTATTTTTGTTTATAGCGCAAAAAATAAAAACCGCAGAGGTGATCAATTACCACTAAAAGAAAGCTCTATTTGTGGGAAAAAAAGGACATCAATTTTGTTTGAGAGCCATGTCACACGACCGCGCAATTGTCAGTTAAAGCGACGCAGTGCCGCAAAAAGTGGCCTGGTCTTTGACCAGCAAAATGGTCCATGGCTTAAGTGGTTAATATCCATACCAGACCCGAAGGGCCTGGTAATGGCCATGTCGTTTTTTTTCAATGACTTTTATCTGTATTGCCGGAACCCGACAATTCATTATAACCTTGAGTAGTTTTATATTACTTTTTTGCTTTAAAAATGTAATTTTGTGCAGGGACTGTTATAAACACGGAAAAACATGCGCTACTTTACAGGCATACCATAGACACCCCCACTTTTTATGACAATAACTTGCATATAAGTCTTTAAAATTAGCACTTTTGCTCTCTCCCATAGACTTTTAAAGGATGTTCTGCAGCTTTCGAATTTGCCGCGAACACCCCAAATTGTTCGCTATTTGGCGAACAGCCAATGTTCGGGTCGAACTCACGCTCCGCTTAAACATAAAGCTCATCCCTAGTAGTAGGTGTATTAATACAAACTCCAGTATGTGTCTTATTCAATAAACACATGCAACAAGCCAATGGTGTGATCAATAAGAATATTATACTCTAATCAAATTTTATAAAATATATGTTAACTAAAACATCAATATATAATATATGTACCATTAAATCAATAAAGGAGCCAAAAATTCTGTAAAAATTGCATTTTTTTAAAAGTGATAAGTGCTATAATTCATAAATGGTGGTTTGGTGGAAAGTGACATGTGCTTAGAAGATATTAGTACTTGATATAATGTTGCAAAGGGATTGCTTGAACCATATATACTATATATCGTATTTATCGGCGTATACGGCGCACTTTTTTCCCCTTAAAATCAAGGGAAAATCGTGGGTGCGCGATATACACCACTTCCCGCGCTGTGTTTGAAGCCGCTGCCGACATATACCGGGCACAGTACACTCGGGTACATTCGGCCAGGCTCGGCTCCCCTCGCGGTCACGTCCTGTGCGTCCTTTACGTCCTTTACGCGAGCGGAGCCGAGCGTGCCCGAGTGTACTGCACTCGGTATATGTCGGCGGAGTGGTTCAAACACAGTGTGGGAAGCGGGGATCGGCTCAGACAGCGTGGGAGGACACCACCGAGGCTGCAGACGGACGCCGGACCGGACAAGGCCACCGAAGGATGCCAGACAAGACACAGACGAAACCATAAGTATTTTTTTTTTCTGAAATTTTTCTTCTAGGTTGAGGGTGTGCGCTATACGCGGGTGCGCGCAATACCCCGATAAATACGGTAGTTGTGCTTCACAGAATCACAGGATCCCTGATAATCTTGTGATGTGCCGGAGTCTTCACTCGTGCTGCCCTTTGTATACCACATTCACTGGAAAGCTCTCGCCTCTAAAGGCTATCCAGCATTCACAGCATCAATGGCTGCATGTAAGTTTCCAGTGTAAGCAGGTAGCTCTTACTCCTTTCTCTTTAACCACTTCAGCCCCAGAAGGATTAACCCCCTTCATTACCAGGTCATTTTTTGCAATACTGCACTACGTTACTGACAATTGCACAGCCGTGCAATGCTGTATCCAAATAAAATTGATGTCCTCTTTTTTTCTTTTTTGTGGTATTTGATAACTCGTGCAGTTTTTAATTATAAACAAAAAAGGACAAACAATTTTGAAAAATAAAATAGTTTTTAATTTCCGCTATTAAAAACACCCAATAAAAAAATGTAAATGTAATTTCTTCATCAGTTTAGGCCAATATGTAATCTGCTACATATTTTTGATAAAGTGCATATTGATTGGTTTGCACAAAAGTTATAGCGTCTACAAACTATGGGATATTTTTATGGAATATTTTTTTACTAGTAATGGGCAGGGATGGACTGAGACCAAAATTTGGCCCTGGAGTTTATCCAGACCGGCCCACTTTATGTTTGCAAACAAGAACAAAAACAGTATATAAACTATACGCAATTGTGCAAAAAAACATAAGTAGCATAACATAAGGAGTCCTCACTCATCTCTTTTATTATTTCACTTATTCTCCTCTGTATTTTCCTCATTCTTCTCACATCACTGCATGAAGTGGAGGGCGAGCTGCGCAGACATTACTTTGACAGGCTGTCATTGAAACTGGCCCACTGAGCCATCGGCCCACCGGGAAATTCCCTGTAGTCCCTATGGCCAGTCCATGCCTGGTAATGGGGGCAATCAGCGACTTTTAGTGGGACTGCTACATTGCAGCGGACAAATCAGACACTAAGGGGGTTATTTACGAAAGGCAAATCCACTTTGCACTACAAGTGCACTTGGAAATGCAGTCGCTATAATGTCCAGGTCTTTAACTCACCCCAAAAGAGAAAGAAAGTCTTTCGCCACTACAAAAGCCTGGGCGCAGATATAATTTTGATGCAGGAAACTCACTTTGCATCAGATAATCATCCACATTTTTTTTAAACAAGAGTTACAACCAATTTTATTGCACTACTTACAATAAAACACTAAGGGGCAGATTCACAAAACAATTACGCCTGTCTAACTGGTGTTAGACAGGAGTAATTTCAAATTTCCCGCGGCGTATCACTAGTTTGAATTCTCAAACCATGATACGCCGGCTTCGGGCTTCGATCCGAGAGGCTTACGTCTTCGTAAGCCTTCGGATCTACGCTGCCATCTATTTGCGGCGGCTGGGAGGAGTTTGCGTCGTTTTAATGCGTCGGGATATGCTAATGTGTTTTTACGGGGATTCACGAACAAACGAGCGAGCGGCGCAGTCGTTTTCGTCTATTTTTTTATACGTAAAGTTAGAGCAGCTTTTTGCTGCTCTAACTTTACGTAGCCCATGTTAAGTATGGCCGTCGTTCCCGCTTCGAATTTATTTAATTTTTTTTTTTATTTACGTAACTCGTCGGGACGTGGATCGCCCGTAAAGTACGCTACATAAACAACGAATGACGTCACGACGTGATTTCGCGCAATGCACGGCGGGAAATTTGCGAACGGAGCATGCGCAGATCGATCGCCGCGGGAACGCGCCTAATTTAAATGTTTCACGCCCCCTACTCGTCTATATGGATTGCGACGGGAGAAATACACTACGCCGCCGTCGTTTACCGTAGAAAATCTACCTGAATTCCACGTAGAGCAAGGTAAAAAACGGCGGCGTAGCGTATTTCTGCTACGCTACGATAATCCATTTCTCTGTGAATCTGCCCCTAAGTCTAGAGGTGTTGCTATATATGTTAGGAACTCAGTGATTTTTGATGTTCAAAATGTCTTTAAGTACCCAGACAGCCGTTATTTGTTTTTAAAAGGCTCAATTAAGAGACGCTCCATCACTATTGCCTCTGTATACGCTCCCAATGATGCCCAGTATAGCTTTTTCTAAAAAAAAATTGAAACATTAGACAATTATTACTCCACTCACATGATAGTGGGTGGTGATTTTAATTTAGCGGCTCACTCAGCTCTAGACAGCAGAAAAGTGGTCCCATCTTCCAAGGCTTTCCCCAAATCTTTGAACAGAACATTATATAACCACCAATTAGTGGACACCTGGAGAGCCCACAACATTGGCATCAAGTCTTACACATTCTACTCTCATCCCCATAACACCTTTGCCCGTCTTGACTACATCTTCTGCAGCCCAATCCTGCTTGCCAATTCTTCCAATGCTGATATCCATGCATGTCCGTGGTCTGATCACCACATAGTTTTCTTTAATACTTCTAGCCAATACAACACACTCTTGGCGATTGAATGATTCCCTGCTCACAGACCCATCAAGCTATCAACAAAATCTCACCTTGAGCAATATTTCACACATAATGTAACACCGGACTTGTCTCCTGCAACTATATGGATGGGACATAAAGAGGTAATGAGAGGCCATTTGATAAATATTGCCTCTATCAGAAATAAGTCCAAGCTTGCAGATATTAGGTCCCTCACGAAAGAGCTAGACCAATTATATCACAGAAACAACCAAAATCTATCTAGTGATCTCCTTAAACAGATCCAAGAGAAACGCACTTCCTTAGACACTTTGTTAACATCAGACACTGAAAAAGCTCTCAGATGGTCTAAAGCTAGATTCCTTCTAAACAGCAACTCTTAATCCAGCATGTTCGCCAGAAAGTTAAATCAATCTACGAAACCTCCCCACACATACAAATTAAAGAAGTCAGCTGGAAACATGGTGTCCCACCCCAAAGAGGTCATCAAACTGTTCACAGACTTCTATAAAAATCTTCTTTCATCACCATAATCATCTCCTAAACAATCCTCACTAGACTGGCTTAATGACATTACATTGTCCACTCTTACTAGGGATCAAATTACTTCCCTTAATGCCCCTTGTACAGATATGGCGGTTAACGGAATCATTGGAAATTTAAAGACATCCACAGCCCCAGGCCCCGACGGCTACTCCACATCTTATTATAAAAAAATTAGGGCTGTGCAAATTAACTTTTAATTGATCGATTTATCTTTAATTTTTTGATTGATCAAAATATTTTTGATCGATTAAAATAATTTTCATTGGTACTCACCTCTCCGCCGGTTTCTGGGCCTTCAGGGAGTTCCGTCGGAGATCTGGTGATGTCATGGCCACCAGCGGGGCTTTCCGTGTCCATCTGAAGGGCTCCTTTGCTGTGCCTTCATATCTGCATGCCGGCGGGACCTTACTATCTGCCACACACAAGGCTGTTACACTTCCCTCTATAAGTTCCCTCTATCAACCTGGGATTCTACACCCATCCACTGGGAATTATGATAGTTCCCTTCACGGGACATTTACATGCCGACGGACTGATGTTAACCTCTCCTTATCTCGATTCAGCAGTGGCATCGTTGTACACATTTTTATACCAGTATCATACTTTGCTACATTTTTTTATGACTACTTTTGGTACCATTTGGGATTACTCGCACCATTTTTACAGTTTATGTAGCTACATCGGTTTTATCTCCAGTGCAATATTTATTTTGTTACCTACTTGAAGACTATAAAAGTTTTAATGCTATTCCCATCGAGCGCTGCCTTTGTGTGTGTTTTGTATCCTGCTATCCATTTTCCCAGTGGTTGGTACGGTAGCTGCACTGGGAATCAGCCTGCAAGGAGATCAGCTAAAAGTAGTTGGATCTGTATATGCGTTATAATTAATCGAAATTAGTCGATTAATCGATTAAAAAAATAAACGATTAATCGAACACAAAAATTTTGATCAGTAACAGCCCTAAAAAAAATTCCCTCTACCATTACCTCACACCTTACTAAATTAGTTAATAATATTTTACAGGGTGGCCTGTTCCCATCAGAGATGCTTTTGGCTAACATGTCCTTGCTTCCCAAACCAAATAAAGATCACTCCACCCCCCCCCAAAATTACCGCCCAATATTGGTTATTGACAATGACTTAAAAATATTTGGCCGTATTTTGGCAGACGGATTATCTGCGGTAATCTCCCCATTAGTGGACCCTGATCAAACGGGCTTCATTCCTAACAGACAAATAACAGACAACATACGACTGACCGCTAATATCATTCAGGACTCCAACTTGCACTCCAACTCCATGCTTTTGCTCAGTCTGGATATACATAAAGCTTTTGACAGTGTAAGCTGTTCATACCTTGACACTTTGCTCCCCAAATATGGTATCGTGAATGAATTCCTCCATGGCTTTAAGGCTCTCTATCATAACCCCCAAACCTGCATCAAACTCCCAGGCAATAACTCTGACATTTTCCCCCTGACAAAAGGCACTAGACAGGGTTGTCCCCTTTCCCCCCTAAGGAATACAAACTGAGTCTCTGTGCTGATGATGTTCTTCTATTCATAACTAACCCTCTTATCTCCCTACCTAATCTAACTAAAACTCTAGACATCTTCCATGACCTGACAGGACTGGGTGTAAATCTATCGAAATGCTCAGCCTTACCAATTAATATCCCTTCAACCTTAATAGCCTCACTTAAAGATAAATTCCCATTTAATTGGCATGTCGATTCGTTTAGATACTTAGGTATCCAGATTACTCCCCTGTATAACACTATATACCAGGCCGCGTACACGCGATCGGTTCAAACCAATGAGAATGGACTTTAGTCCAGTTTCATCGGTCCAAACCAACCGTGTGCACGGCCCATCGGTCTGTCGTCCGTCGGACCAAAGTTTTAAAACTTGCTTTAAAATCTGACCGATGGACGCCTGACCATCGGTCCAAACCGATGCTTAGTATGCAAAAGCATCGGTCCAAAAACCTGCGCATGCTCAGAATCAAGTCGACGCATGCTTGGAAGCATTGAACTTCATTTTTTCAGCACGTCGTTGTGTTCTACGTCACCGCGTTCTGACCCGATCGGATTTTGGACTGATGGTGTTTACGCACATCAGACCATCAGGCCACTTTAGCGGTGAACTGATGAAAACGGTCCGTTGGACCATTCTCATCGGTTTGAACCGATCGTGTGTACGCGGCCCCAAGCAAACTACCCTCCCTTATTTAACAATATAAAAAATGTACTTCAACTTTGGTCATCATACCAGATTTCATTCTCAGGCAGAATAGTGGCAGTAAATATGATATTACCCAAGCTTTTTTTTTTTTTTTTTAGAGCCCTTCCTCTTATTTTGCCTAAAAAAACACTATATTCACTACAAAGAGAGACTAACAGAATCATTTGGCAAAACAGGAAACCTAGATTTAGTTATTCTCTTATGTTTAGACCTCATTTAAAAGGTGGCCTTGGCGTCCCAAACCTGTGGCTTTATTACTTATCGGCCAGACTAACCCAATTAGCCCAATGGTATGCCCCTTTACTCCAAATCCCTTGGCTCCAGTTCGAGGAAGAATCTATCCTTCCTTACAATCTACAAGCAGTCCTCTGGTCCAAAACCATCCCTCCACAAAAAATAAGACCCTTAAACCGTATTTTCGCCCAATCTCTCCAACTATGGTTCAAACAGGTCCCAAAATTTAAGCTAACTTCTAAAACTCCCCCCCCCCCCCCGGCATCTTTTCTAGATGACCCCCATTTTTCCCCCCTAGCTAGTGCTCAATATCAAAACTTACTAACGGTTTGGAAGCCGCGTAAGCTAACTCATTTAACCACTTTGCAACCACCCTATAGACAAAGTACGTCTACAGGGCGGTTGCTTAACTCTAAGTGCCCGTTAATTAACGGCTTCTTAGAATTGCGCTCCCGCGTGCCCCCTGAGGTGCGCACATAGGAGCATCCGTGACCGCCGGGTCCAGAGGACCCGGCGCATCACAGTAAATCGCCGCTGATAGCGGCGGTTTACCACGTGATCGCTCCGTCCAATGACGGAGCGATCACTTGTAAACAAACCGGCGTCATGTGCTGACGCCGGTTCCTCCCTCCTCTCTATGTACCGATCGGCACAGAGAGTGGAGAGGGGAGGGAGCGGATGGCAGCGGCAGTGCTGTGGGCTGGATCTGTGACAAATGTAGTCACAGATCCATCCATCCATCCCTCCCTGCTGCAATACTCTGCAATATTGGGCAATACTCACCTGGGCATACTCTGGGCAATACTCTGGGCAATACTCTGGGCATACTTCGCAATACTCTGGGCATACTCTGCAATACTTTGGGCATACAGCGCCCCTGTCCCCATGAGCTCGCATGCAGAAGCGAACGCATACGCAAGTCCCGCCCACATATGAAAACGGTGTTCAAACCACACATGTGAGGTATCTTTATATAATGTTTTGGGGTTCTATGTAATTTTCTAGCAAATAAATTATGATTTTTACATGTAGGAGAGAAATGGCAGAATTGGCCTGGGTGCTACCTGCATGTTGGGCCTCTGTATGTGGCCACGCTGTGTAAAAGTCTCACACATGTGGTATCGCCATACTCGGGAGGAATAGCAGAATGTGTTTTGGGGTGTAATTTGTGGTATGCATATGCTGTGTGTGAGAAATAACCTAAAAATATGAAAATGTTATGAAAAAAAATCTTGATTTGCAAAGAATTGTGGGTAAAAATTACAACTTTAAAATACTCACCAGGCCTCTTTCTAAATACCTTGGAATGTCTTCTTTCTAAAAAGGGGTCATTTGGGGGGTATTTGTACTTTTCTGGCATGTTAGGGTCTCAAGAAATTAGAGATGCTGTCAGTACATCAGGTGTGATGAAATTGATCAATTTTCAGTAATTGGTACCATAGCTTGTAGACCCCATAACTTTCACCCAGACTAAATAATATCCAACATTTTTTTATTTATTTTTTACCAAAGATATGTAGCAGTATACATTTTAGGCCAAATTTATGAAGAAAAATTACGTTTTTGCAAAATGTTATAATAGAAATTAAGAAAAATTATAATTTTTTTCAAAATGTTGTTCTTTTTTCATTTATAGCAAAAAAAATAAAAACCGCAGAGGTGATCAAATACCACCAAAAGAAAGCTCTATTTGTGGGAAAAAAAGGACAAAAATTGTATTTGGTTACAGTGTTGTATGACTGAGTTATTGTCATTCAAACTGTGAGAGCACCGAAAGCTGAAAATTGGTCTGGTTATTAAGGGTGTTTAAGTGCCCAGTGGTCAAGTGGTTAAAATCGCTCTCTCACATGAACTCCTTTCTCACTTTCTCCAATCTACAAACAAAATATGATCTTGCTCTTAATGAATTAGAAAACTACACAAAAGTACTACTCACTTATACTTCACCCCCCCCCTTATACTCAATTTGAACAAATTTGTATCTCCTCCTCTCGTGATAGGGATTTGATCTGAATGATACAAACATGCCTGAAAAGTCGCATCCCATGTTACAATGGGAATCAGATTTAAATACTTAATTTATGGGATAACATTTTCATTAACCACTTAAGACCCGGACCAATACGCTGGTAAATGACCCAAGGTGTTTTTGCGATTCGGCACTGCGTCGCTTTAACAGACAATTGCGCGGTCGTGCGACGTGGCTCCCAAACAAAATTTGTGTCCTTTTCTTCCCACAAATAGAGCTTTCTTTTGGTGGTATTTGATCACCTCTGCGATTTTTATTTTTTGCGCTATATACAAAAATAGAGCGACATTTTTGAAAAAAAAACACTATTTTTTACTTTTTGTTAAAAAAAAAATAAAATAAACTAAATTTTAGTCAAACATTTAGGCCAAAATTTATTTAGCCACATGTCTTTAGTAAAAAAAAAAAAATCGCAATAAAAAAAAATAGCTACCTAGCGGGAACAGCGACACTAATACAGCGATCAGAAAAATGATCGCTTAGTGACGCTGGCAATAGGGAGTGAAAGGGTTAACTAGGGCGGTGATCAGGGGGTTAAAACTTTATTAGGGGGGGTGGGGGGGCTATCCTGAACCTAACACTAACTGTTTTTTACACTGCCTGTCACACTGACACTAAATGCAGTGATTAGATCACTGCATTCAGTGACACTGTGACAGGGGGGTGGGGGGGGGCGATCACAAGTGGTTAATATGCCTATGTGAGTGTGTGTCAGTGTTGTGTTGGTGCACACTTACTTGTGATGTCTTCTCTCATCAGCAGCGCTGGGAAACAGCGCTGCGATGAGAGGTGACATCATTTCCTCCTTCCTGTGTAAACACAGGAGGAGGAACTGACAGGATGGGAGCGCGCTCCCATTGGCTGGGAGCGATCGCGGGGGGGCGGGTAAGCGCCGACATCCGCCCGCTGATCCCGGATCGCTCCCGGAGCCAGGGGGACCCCCGCACGCCGCGGAGGGGGTCCCAATGGGACCCCCGAACCGCACTTAGGCGGGGACGTAAATTTACGCCCTTGTGCCTGTACGTGCCATTCTGTGGCCGTATATGTGCGTGCGGGGGTCCTTAAGTGGTTAACCATAGAAGTATCAAAACAACATCTATTAGAGAATCGGCTATCAAATGGCTCCATAGATGGTATCTTACGCCGGCTAAACTTAATACATTTTATCCCTCGCTATCTCCACTCTGCTTCAGGGGATGTCTCACCCAGGGTTCGCTAATACATATGTTTTGGGATTGTCCCTATCTAAAGGACACTTGGCACAAGGCCAGCATTGTGATTGACAAAATTGCCGGCCGTGGGATCCCCCTAACACCCCAAATCTGCCTCTTATTCTCCCCTATCCAGGATATTCCAACACCTAGCACAAGGCTTATCCACACATTTCTCACCTCCATTCATTGGGCCATAGTCTTTAATTTGCGCTCCACTCTGGTACCTAGGCAACAGATCCTTAACCGTATGACATACATCAAACTCTCCGAAAGAATTCACCATACATTATGATTCTATGCACCGGTATCAAGAAAAATGGTCTCTCTGGGACACCACCCTTTTGGTTCAAGTTTAACTATTACTAACCATAACCTTTTCTTCCTGTACAATGTTCACTGTCAATGATACTTATACATTCCTGTACCATCATTGTTCATTTCTTTTTTTTGTACCTTGACCTTTTCTACAATAAAATCGTTTGTAAACAAAAAAGGAAATGCAGTCGCTGTAGATAAGATGGGGACATGCAAGGAAAAAAATACAGCATTTTAGCTTGCACATGATTGGATGATAAAATCCAAATGCACTTGTAATGCAAAGTTTATTTGCCTTTCATAAATAACCCCCTAAGTGACACTTTTTTGGGGACCAGCGATCCTTATACAGTGATCAGTGCTACAAAATATGCTTGTACAGTAAGAAGACAGAAATCTGTGTTCTTGATTAGCAGAAACACAAGATCTGACTTCTCCCTTCTGCCAATCTGCCTTGTTTACATAGGCAGATTGCCGTTCTGTCTTCCTGGGGAATGATCAACAGGTCCCGGTGGACCAGCTGATTGGGATGCCGGCAGCATGCCCCAGACCCAGAAGATTAAATCATGTACAGGTATGTGATTTTACGCTAAAGGACCACTCTGCTGCAGTTTATGTACGTGGGGCGGTCCTTAAGCAGTTAATCTTCACTGCACCAACAGTCTTGTACATGGATAAAAATGATAAAGATATCCATAGCATTGATAGTAGTGCTTGTACATTCGTTAAAACAATGCCAGATGGTTTGTGTATAAAATTGTAAAATGGAATGCCGATGTGCTCCAAGGACTCAAAACCGGAAGTGATGCAATGACACTGACTCCGCCCTATGCGTTTCATCACTCAGACGTCATTGTCAGCGGCCAATAGCATTCCTGTATGCCAATGATCAGACACTTCCCCCCCAGCAGCCATTCAGTGGGAAGATCCGTGTGCTGTTGTTTGTTCAACTCCCCAAGCCCCTGTCAGGGGTTCACTCCAAGTGTAGTGCTTTAAGGACACCACCACTCACATTTCTCAGTTTCAGGGCTGGTTTTTCCCACTTTTATTCAAAAGAAAGTTCAAAACAAACAGATTATTCCCGCACAGGGGTATTCAGTATTTTAATCCTGCTACCAAAGGAAGTGATTTTTCAGCCCTCCTGGCTTGTAAACCCAGCTCTCCAGCTCAGGCCTTATGCTTTAGGGCCTTGGTTTGTCTCCCACATACTGAACGCTCAGCACCTCCGTGCGTACAGCAAGTAGCCTCATGCTACACTGGCTCCCACCTCTCTCCTAGGTGAAGCCCTACTGACTCCCAGGCCTCCTGTCTGCAGGGTGGAGTCATCTGCAACTGGGAGCCTAGAGTCTTGGTCTGGTGTATACTCAGAACACAGCTGACTCATTAGTGAACTATCTGTTTATTAGACCTAGACCCTGGCAGGGTACCGCCCTGTTACGCCCCTAACAGAAGATATTGTGATCACTATAAAAAAGGAATAATTATATTTATATTTATATATATATATATATATATATATATATATATATATATATATATACAGTATATATACTGGGTGTGAGTGTGTGTGCCTTTACACGCACATGAACTTTAATGGCATGTGTCTGTAGGGTTCAGAATTGAGTTGGCCCCCTAAAACAGCTTCAACTCTTCTGGGAAGGCTGTCTGCAAGGTTTAGGAGTATCTCTATGAGAATGTTTGACCATTCTTCCAGAAGCGCATTTGTGAGGTCAGGCACTGATGTTGGACGAGAAGGCCTAGCTCACATTCTCAACTCTAATTACCACCCCCCCCCCAAAGGGGTTCTATCAGGTTGAAGTCAGTACTCTGTATAGGCCAGTCAAATTAATACACCCCAAACTTATTCATCCATGTCTTTATAGACCTTGCTTTGTGCACTGGTGTTCAGTCATGTTGAACAGGAAGAGCCATCCCCAAACTGTCCAAAATGTCTTGGTGTGCTGATGCCTTAAGGGTTCCCTTCACTGGATCTAAGGGGACAAGCCCAACCCCTGAAAAAAATCGCAACACCATAATCCCCCCTCCACCGAATGATTTGAACTTGTGCACAAGGTCCCTAAAGACATGAATGAGCAAGTTTGGGCTGGAGGAACTTGACTGGCCCGTACAGCCTTCCCAGAATAGTTAAAGGTTTTATAACTGTAAAGGGTGGGCCAACTCAATATTGAACCCTACGATACTAAGATTGCTACCTATAAAGCCTGCAAATTAAAAGCATAATGGGCTAGTATGCATACTAGACAATTATGTGTCACTTACATGCAAAAGAATCCAGCGATGTCCCTTTTGTAGGCATCGTCCATCTTCTGTCTACTCTTCCTTCCGGGCTGCGGACTCTGGCTCTGTGATTCACCGGAGTCGCGTGACGTCACTCCCGTGCATGGGCACGAGAGCCGGCACAGAGTTTTGTTTCTTCCCCGCGCATGCGCCGTTCACATTTTTGGCACACTACAAGTGCAATATCTCCTAAACGGCGCACGTTTAGGAGATATTTCCACTACTTATAGGTAAGCCTTATTCTAGGCTTGCCTATAGGTAGAAGTAGTCAAAAGGGGTTTAAACCACTTTAAAGTCCTACTAGTTTCAGCTACAGAAGGCTTCAGAGAACACTTAGGGCTGGGTTCACACCTAAGACAGATCTGTCGCACAGCAGGGGTCCAGTGCGTCCTGGTTCAGCATTTCAGGTCCAATTTCTGCCTGAATTTTGGGCTGAAACGGACCAAAAAGGCACACGTTTTTGCTGCAAAACACACCAGACCTGCTGCAGAGATATGTGAACTGGCTCCATAGAGAGCCAGTCACATTCTCCTGCTATACGAATTGAATGTGGAGAAACCTGCATCCAATTTGCATATGTGTGAACCCAGCCTTAATCTCCCGCAGTCCACTGCATAGCTCAATTGGAGACCCTGCCTGATCCATAGCCACTCTGACGGATAACAGATTATGAGATCATCATTATTAAAGCCCATCTAAATCCAGTCTTTAGCTGTGGCTGCTGTTCTCTTTTTTTTCAGGCTTTTTTCTCCATTATTTTCACCTGCTATTTTCTTAAAAAAAACGTTGCCTGTATAATTTCATTTCTACACTCATTTGTCTATTGTATCTGTCTGGACCTCAAAGATGTTTGCCTTTGGTTACCTTCATTACATGGTGGATTGGTGGGGCCGAGTCTATACCAGGGGTATTAAATAAAAAATCAAGGATGTCCAGAAGCTAACATTTTCCTGACACAGCATGACAGCATATACGTATGGGAAGGCTCCGCCCCCCTGCCCAATCAGGACCGGTTATACTATAAAAGTAGGTCTCCTCCCCTACCCCAGCATTCTCTGTTTTTTCCTTCACTGCTACAGGCGGTTATACTACTGCTAAAGAAAGCAGGAATTTTTTATTTTCCCTCACCTGGCCGGACTCTTCCCGCCAAGCCGCACAGGTTCAAAGCCTCTCCTGTGACGAAGCTTCCCGCTGTACAGGCAGACCTGAACGCCTAATGGGGGAGGCCTCACCCCAGCAGGATCCAGGAAGATGGGGGTGAAGGCATATGGTCTCTAGGGATTGCTCATTTATCATGACGCCATGTATGGACATTCATTGGACTTTGGACATGAAGCATGCAGGTGGTGAGGCACCACATGGTGCACACAATTCTATTCAGTGACTGCTGCAAGTATAGGCAAGGATGTGGTTAAACTTGCATTACTGAAGGGCTGTGGTTGTGTCTGCAATACTGCTAATGATGATAGCAGGTGCTGTGCTGGGCTGAAGCCTTCCATTTAACTGAATAAGCCTGGCTCTACAGTCTTGATTTATTTTCTGCAGGTTTGTGGTTAATTTGCATTTCTGAAAAGCATATATCACACATGTGAATGTAACTGGATGTCTGTAGTGTCACTCTGTTTACTAATATTAAACAGACTATAGGATGTGTTTGCAGCATTGCTGAAGTTTGAACTGATATCAGGTGATACTGTGAGCCCTTTCATTTAATGCAGGGATTGGGCCTGCAGTATGGGCTCACGGTGTATGGAAGATCGGTCTCCTCCTTTCTGGTACATATGTCTAAGTAGGTTTAACTTGCTAGTGCTAATGTCATAGGATCGTTAATTTGTGCTGCATTTCTGTGATTACATTAACTCCACACTAGGTAAGGCTGTGATGTGTTTACTTCTATGCATTTACATGTTGACCTGGGTGTTAAAATGTCAGGATCTGTTTAGTCACACTCCTTAGTACTGGTTAGCAATAGGTAATTGCTTGTGTTATTTGGGGTACCCCACTGAAAGATATGGGGTTTGTAGTGGTTACTATTTATGGGAAAATAATTCCAGGCATCTGTGAACCAGTAGCAATCAGCCTTCCTAGAGACCAGCAACTTTGAATGAAGGTGAGGGCAGGTAAGTATATGCTATATCCTAAAAAAGAGTGCACATTATGGGCATAATGAGTGTACATCTCAAGCCCTCAACACCAAACACCAGTCTACCTGTTTCTGCTACAAGGGACAGATCCTCTTCAACCCTGAAAAAATCCCACTATGTAGCTAACTGCCAGAAATCGCTACAGGAATCATAGTGGTCGGGTGTAACTGGTGTGTCGGCCAGAATGCAAAACAAGATTGCAGGCCAAAGACAGTGACAAAGGGGCGGAGACTGAGAAGGCCTACAGTCACTAATGGTTCCATACCAAGCCTAATCAAACAACCGTGCTTGTTTAAAGGCAACCTCTACCTGAGAGCTTGCTTATGGAAAATCGCTCTGACTAGTTGGCAGATCAGAAGCAAGAGACGGCGACTTTAACCCCGTCCAGACTGACTGTGTGGAACTCAGGTACTAAGCTATTCAAGCAAAATCAGCTAAGGGGTACCTCTGCCTCCAGAGCATGAATAAATGAAAACTTATATAGCGCGGCACATGCGAACTAAAATCGCCTCTGGCGCTTGTTGTTCCTGTCTCCTTTGGTGTCAAAGAGCAGCCAGCCAAACAGGCTACCATTCTTCCAAACAGAGGAAACAATATCCTTGCAAAGACCCTGTGACAGCAAATAGATCTGGAGATCAACAAGATTCATGTAGAGGCTATAGATTGAGGGTTAATGTACATGACAAAGTATAATTACCTAGACGGTGTTCTGTTACTGTGTACAAGTGATTGTGTGAACTGTACTGTACGATGTGTTTGCAACATGTCTGTTTGTTTAATAAGCGCTTTTCTGATTTAAAAAAATAAAAAAAAACAAGATTCATACTACTGTTAAGTAGTGTTGTTGTCACCTGCGATGAGGCAGGATGGAAGCTGAGCTCTGGTCAGTGATAAGCTCTCTATGGCAGATCCTAGATTGAAAGGGAATAGCCAATGATGCAGTTCAGTCACTGCGGATACAAGACTGTATGCTGTTTTCTCCAGAAATCATTGTGGCCAGTGAACCCTTATGGCCCCTCCCACAAGTGAACACATGCCGCTTTAGTCAGAGTGGTGACTGTTCAAGTCGGATCTGGCAATATCTAGAAGGAAGATTAATTCCTTATGTTAATCACCAAAGACCAGAGGATAGCCAAAAGATTGACAAGTTAAACGTGGGAGAACTATGGTGGAGAATAAAGAAGCGATAACCTTTATTAGCCTAAACCCAAGTCGCCCAATAGGGTCAGCTGACAGTTGGATGTAAATTTCAGCGAAGGTTCCATGAGTCCTGGGCATTAGGAAGCCAATGGAATTGTTTCATTCCTCTACCTATTCATTGCATTCCCTCCATGATGCGCAAGGGCTATGATTACATGGGCGTTGGTCCAGAAGGATGGCATGGGCCATCGTGGCAATTAATCTCTCCAGTCGTCAGTAAAGCCTGACCTCCAAATCCTACTCCAGGATTTTTAAGGAGTATTGTTCATAGCAGTGCGGCGACTTCAAGGTAGTCTCTACACTACGTTTGAACCCACTGTGGTCTAACTGGGGGACGTGAGCGTTAAGAATACATAGGCATTGATTCAAGACGCATAGTAATCGCACAATCTTATGCCGTAATACTGGAAACCTAGTCCATTAAGCCCAACCTGGTGGTGCGATAGGGGTAGTTACCTTGGTATACCCTGTATGTTGTGGTCGTTCAGGCCGACTTGTGGGCACAAGGACTACTGGTAAGTCTTGTTTGAACAGCAAAGTGAGTAACTTTATAGCGCTGACAAATGCGAACCGAATCGCCTCAAGGCGCTTTGTATCCAGAGTCGTGCTGATCCTTCAGAAGAGTTGTGGCACAATGGCTTCCAAGTTCTGGGAAAGGTCCCAGTACAGACTCTAATCAAGTCGGGAGGAGCCATCATCGAGAGACAAACTAGTCTCATTGCAGTAATCACCTACTGGAGGGTAATTCTGAATGGGGAAAAAGTTAATGAACAAAATTAAGTTACACTCAGAGAAACAGTGTAAGTATCCCATTTGAAGAGATGCTCTTTCCTATTGGTTGCATCCCACGATCGGAAAAGCGATAAAGTACCCTGTAATAACCCTTGTGGTCCGAAGGGGGCCCAAGCAGGGTTGACAACTGTATTAACCTTAGTAAAGAGAGACTTACTTCCCACGTGGGAAACGATGACTCCACAGAGGAGAAAAGTCCCCGATTGGGGAGCTAGCTAAGCTAATCTTTCAGCATACTAATCATCACAAGTTTCCACTCGTGGGGTAGGCATGCCAATGAAGGACAAGGTGTCCAAAATCCAGAGCTACAGCGGTCGCAGACTAAAGTCTTTCGTAAACACAACAGAGGGAGCCTCAACTATGCTGAAAGGACTCGGCAAAATGGGGAAGGCCTAGCCTCGCTGGCAAGACGGAATGCAAAACTAGTCAACTTCTGCCAGAGGTATCTCCCAGCATGTTAGGGTTTTCTAGAACTTACAGCCAGAGGGCGTAAGATACAAAAGCCGTTGGATGACAAGGGACAGTCTCAAACGAAAGGCAGTCAAGGGATCGGCAACGAGCAAGGCTATCAAGTTATTGGGTCTGACCGTAACCTGGGTGGCTTCCCAGAGATGGAAGCAGATAAACTAAGGACAGCCAGCTGGGTTGGCAGATTAGCCAATACGTATATATTCAACAAACCTAAGAGTCTCCAGGAGGCCTATCCGGATTTGCAGCCGTTCGGTGGTGATGACGACAATTACCCTGTAGCTTGCAGGCAATGTTGCCCACGGGTACAGTCTCAGATCCGAAAACTCCCTATTCTCCTTCCTGAGATTCAACACCTCATACAGCGTGCCAATGGTATCTTCCAAATTCATACAAATTATATCTAGATACAGGAGACCAAGATGTGGAGGTCTCACCGTTAGTGTTGGAAATCTAATGGAGGTCAGAGTGTCTACTCCAGACTTCAAATACCTTAGCTAAGAGAAGAACCGACAGAATTTAAAGGATGGAATTCTCTGTTCCTTACTGGAAGGAATGAATTGTATACAGGAGAGCCTAGAGACGGCATGAATAGATACTGAAACGCAGTCGTATCTATTCTTCACTCTCTGGGTTGCATATCCCAGCAATCAAGTCCGAAAGACCTAGGCAGGTCATTCTTTCCCCCATGGGGTCTTCCGAATAGTGGGAGACACATTATCTCACTCTCCATTTAGAGGGACAAAACATCCCAAATATGGCCAGGAACATGGGAATAAGTATTCCTTTTGGCAAATACAGTATGTAAAGTAGATCTAAAAGAATCTCAAACATCCAAGTGTCATACCATAAACTACCTTGTGGCTGAAATGATCAGGCAAAATGGCTCTAGTCTCTTCCTTAACACTATACAAAGGTTGGTATCGTGGCAGCCTGAGTTAGAACATCATCATCCTTTTGGGCAGATCCAAACGGAAGTGTTTGAAGTTCCACAAACTTGCAAAAGAGATTCAAGGTTGAAGAGACATAGAATTGGCCCTTCTTCTTCTAGGAGAAAAACGATAAACTCATCAGGCTTAATGGCGTCGGAAGAGGACAATCCCGCTGTCCAACGAAGACCATCGCAGTTGTACGGATACAATTAGTCAAAACCTAGATGGAGAGGACAAGTCCATCAGATGAGGGCAGAGACAGCTCCTCCAAGCTGGTGATGCATCCATTGACGGAACTCCAAAATAGTTCCTCCAGAGTTAATAGCTAAACTACGACCTGGTCTACATTCAACATGTTGGGGGTCCATTCTGGCGGACCCAGCAGTTGTAACTACAATACATCTCAGTCGTTAGAGGGGATAGATCTAATCCTCTTAAACACTTGAGCAGTACCCACCCTTATTGTCTGGTGATTCTGTACATCCCATACGTATATGCTGTCATGCTGTGTCAGGAAAAGGGAAAATGTCATACTTACCTAACGGTAATTTTCCTTTCCTGATGCAAGCATGACAGCATATAGGTCCCTCCCTTTAAAAAAAAAAAAAAATACAGAGGTCTGAAACAGTTAAGTAGGGCCTTCCGCAGTGATAATAAATTACGAGAATGCGGGTATAGGGGAGGAGACCTACTTTTATAGTATAACCGGTCCTGATTGGGCAGGGGGGCGGAGCCTTCCCATACGTATATGCTGTCATGCTTGCATCAGGAAAGGAAAATTACCGTAAGGTAAGTATAAAATTTTCCCTTTTCTTTGGGCTGAGGTCTGCATGTCCCTTAACATAAGATTTGGCCATTAGTGTGCCCCTTAACATAAAATATGCTCATTGGCATGCTCTTAAAATAAAATATGCCCATCAGTGTGCCCTCTATTATAAAATAAGGGGCATGCTGATGGACACATTTTATGTTAAGGGGCCAGATGGTCACCAGTCATCTCTATGACCGTCGGAGGACCCGGGCGCGATGTGATGACGTCACTCCCGGGTCGCGTAAGTAAACAAAGCCGCGATTGCGGCTGTAAGCCACAGTATTCATGAGATCAGTGAATTTTTTCCACCGATCTCATGCTTCCCAGCCTGGAGGAGAGATGTGGGGTCTTATTGACCCCGCATCTCTCCATAAAGAGGACCTGTCACACTCATTCCTATTACAAGGGATGTTTACATTGCTTGTAATAGGAATAAAAATAAATAAAAAAAGTGTAAAAAAATAAATAAATATGTAAAATAAATAAATAATAATAACGAAAAATTAAAACGCCCCTGTCCCCGGTAGCTCGCGCGCAGAAGCGAACGCACATGCAAGTCCCGCCGACATATGTAAACGCCGTTTAAACCACATATGTGAGGTATCGCTGCGTGCGTTAGAGTGGCAGCAACAATTCTAGCACTAGATCTCCTCTGTAAATCTAAACTGGTAACCTGTAAAAAAATTCAAAGCCTTGCCTATGGATATTTTTAAGTTCCGAATTTTGGGCCATTCCATGAGTGTGCGCAAATTTAAAGCGTGACATTTTAGTTATCTATTTACTCGGTGTAACCTAATCTTTCATATTTTGCAAAAAAAATTGGCTAACTTTACTGTTTTGTTATTTTTTTTTTATTCATGAAACAATTTTTTTCCCCAAAAAAGGCGTTTGAAAAATTATTGCGCAAATACCGTACAAGATAAAACGTTGCAATGACCGTCGTTTTATTCCCTAGGGTGTCTGCTAAAAAAAACATATATAATGTTTGGGGGGTACTGCGTAATTTTCTAGCAAAAAAATTATGATTTGTACATGTAGGAGAGAAGTGCCAGAATAGGCCCGGCATGGAGGTGTGTATAAAAGCCCTGTATTGAAGTGGTCAACAAACTCCGACAGAGGGATAGAGGGTTAGGGGAGATTCAGGTGCCTTGCTTTGCGGGTAATGGGTACGTTCTTGGATCCAGGGGACAAACTGTTTCCACACTGGATTCAGCAACCACCGGATAGGCCTCTCTCACGGACCTAGCAGCCGGTGCGAAGCTTGTTCAAAAGTCTCTGCCACAGACTTGATGAGTGTAAATGAGTCGTTGCACAGTCCTCTGCCACAGGACTGTGTAACCACGCACACACTTTTCAAAGGTTCCAAAGACACAGCTACACAATACCAGGATCTTTCAGCCAGCCGGAAGTACTGTGAGGTAGATTAGCCAGGATACATCCTCCAATTGAATCCCCAATTGTTTGTCACTCTTATAGGCAGATTTTGCTGTGCCCATCAGAGTGAACCAGCAAGTCCCTTAACAGAAAATGTGCCCCTTAACAGACAGTCAGCAACAGGGGGCAGAGAGCACACGTAATGTCACTGGTTGCTGGGACACCCACAGTCCCAGAAACCAATGACTGCTGAGATGTGGTACTACACTGGTGGCCTGATGGTGTTCGGTCGCCATTTATTGATGGCTGGCATAGAGACTTATGAAAGTCTTATCTAGAGAAATTCTACATTTGCTGTTATATTAACTGCTGCAACACATCTATTACTTTTATAAATATTTTTACATGTCATACAGTAATACAGTTAGTAAATTAATGTACAGTAACCTATTCATAAATGATCATTATACACTTACTGGATGTCATATCTTATATTTTATAAGTCTTAAAGAGCCTTTTGTGGCTTCTGAGTATACTCATGAGCCACACGATATTTCAGGGTTCAGCTATATCAAGTTTCCCAAGATGCTTTGCATCTCCTGCAGACTCCTGAGCAGACCTGGAAAACCAACATATTTCTGTATCTCTATCTCTCTCATGGAGCTGAATGAGAGCATAATGTCAGCCTTCTTGCTTTAGAGCAGGAACAGCAAAGGTAGGAGGAAGATGGAGGTGGGGGGAGAATGAGTAATGCTACCTCCTCATTCTTCCCCACATCATAGCGTGGGCAGCCAGAGTGGGGAATAAACATGACAGCTCATGAGATAACAAAGGTTTTATTGAGAGATTGGAGGTGGCTTTAGTATAAGGGGTAAGGCTTAACTGTTTGGAAAGCACTAATAATATAGTACTCTAGCATAGCAGTAAAAAAAAATGATTTCATTTTTCTTGAGAGAATGTGAGAGTGGAGTAGCTATATGATCAGAGTAATAGGAAAAGACTGTGGTGTGCTTTTCATTGTTTAGAAAAGCAATTCAGTCTTTCTCTTTTCTTTTTTGTTTTACGGTGCTCCACAGTGCAGTGCTTGTGGAAACCCTGTGGACACAAAAAATGAACCCTGAAATCCCAGCACACAAAAAAAGTGCACGACAAACACTTTCACTTCATTATTTCCAAGGTTGCTTGTTTAGCCCTCCTACATTTCCCAATTCAGGGTCTAAACCCAAGGCAGCAGAAATTGGCTGGGTATCTGTTCCTGGCAGCCAAACAAGTGATGGGGAGAGCCTGGGGAAAAATGGCCGTTCTACTTTAGGTGGTGAAGGACCCTATGAATCCAATTTGAGTCAATGAAAAGATGTCCAGCATTCTGTATGATTGCCAACTTAAAAATTTCAGAAAATTTGGGAGCCATGGCTTAATTATTCCCTTCCATCCATAGACTCAGGGAGCCTGAGTGACTTTTTTTGCAGTGTTTGGCCTAGTCTGTGGGGGTTGGGCTCTGACCCTCCACCACCCCCAAACTTTCTCTTTATTTTCCTCCATTAATTTTTTTACTCCCTCTGTTGATCTTTTCTTTTTTTTTTAACATTCCAAAGTTTATTAGTCTCTACAGAAGAAACAAATAGAAACATAAAAACCGTACAGTAGGATATTGACAAGCGTATAAATATATCCATAGTTGACAACCGAGACTGTATCAGTTTATAACAAGAATCATGTTCTCAAGTCTCTTTCAAGGCAAAAATCAACCAATCTGGTTACAGAACTCGATCTCAGGAGTATAATCATACAACATCTTGTGTAGTCTAAGGTGTAGAATTACTATTTCAGAGTCTAGTGGTGATATAGGGTGTAAAAATCATCTAGAGCAGTACTTTCCAAGACTTTATCGTTATATTGAAGTTTATCAACATTGCAATAAAGGAAAGGATAAAAGGAAAGAAAAGGTAGGAAAGGGGTCAGAGATGAAAAAGGTAAGGGGGAGAACATGAAGGGATATGTAGCAACCGTCTGGACAGTCCAATATCAGAACACACAGCAGTGTCTCATTTAACAAAGTACTCGATTGTTCAGCAGATACCCAAAAGTGTCTTGTATGCTTCAGAAAAGCGAAATTCGAACCAGGGCAACCAGGTCTCATGGAACTTGTTTATTCCATCAGAGGCTTGGGCAAGAGTTTCCTCCATTTCACAGACCTCAGATCTTCCCTAGCCACTGTGCAATGGTAGGTACTCTGGGGGACTTCCAATGAATTGGGATACATACTTTAGCAGCATTTAGCATGTACTTTGTCAGAGAATTTTTATACTGTTTCAGTGAGAAGGAGGAGATGTGAAGTAGTCAGCACGCGGCATCCAGCACTAAGCTGGTCTCTGTAATCTGTTTAATAAGATCCTTAACCTGTTGCCAGAATCCAGCCAGGCGAGGACAGTGCCACCAAATGTGTACCTACGTGCCCACTCCCTCCCCACATCTCCAACAAATACTTGGTGTCTGGGCAAACCAGGCGTGCAACTTAGCCGGCTGTTGATCTTTTAACGTAGGGTCCTTGACCTATACTTAGTGGTGGTTTACTCTCCCAGGTTCTTGGGTATATTGTGTCTGCTGTTTTACGGGTTCCTATGTGCATGTTTATTGTCACAAATTGTACAGTTTCTTGTTCTTTACTGTGCCCCTGCATTGGCAGAATGTTGACTATTCTTTATTACAAAAATGTATAAACAGAATTGTAAAGAAAAAACAATGCACAAGGGTACAGTAATGGTCTGACTTCTAAGGCCACGTACACACGACTAAATAAATCCGATCAAATCGGTCTGACAGACCGATTTGATCGGATTTGTCTGCTGGGCTACTTTGGTTTGATTGTGTACCAAAATCCCCGAGTCAAAAAAACATCCCGCGCCGGCAGACAGCGCGGTGACGTGGCGGTGACGTTGACGCAGCCACGTCACCGCACCAAGAAGTAAAAAACTTGCACGCATGCGTCGAATCCATTCGACGCATGTGCGGGCAGATATGT
Organism: Rana kukunoris; assembly: GCA_029574335.1. Classification (NCBI taxonomy): domain Eukaryota; kingdom Metazoa; phylum Chordata; class Amphibia; order Anura; family Ranidae; genus Rana; species Rana kukunoris. The sequence continues at coordinate 3,205 of JAJQKJ010002269.1, read as the reverse complement.
CCGTTGGTTAGTGTACTAACCAGCAGACATGTCGGACAGACGGGTTCCCAGCAGACAGATTTTAAAGCATGCTTTAAAATTTGTCTGCTGGAAAAACCTGTCTGTCCGCCCGTACACACGATCAAATTTGTCTGCTGAAACTGTCCGTCGGACCGTTTCCAGCAGATAAAATTCGATCGTGTCTACGCGTCCTTAGAGAGGGGAAAGGCCTCAATCCCTGAAACCCCCTGAGCGTAAGGCTCCTGACATGAGCAAGGCACTCTATGGTCTACCTTGGCCAAAGCTGGTGCTTGGTGGATTTCCTTCCGAAGAGACCGCCCCCCCCCCCTTAGTTGGGGAGAGAAAAAGTGGTCGCAAAGTCCACAGAACCCTTTTTTTTTTTAAATTGACGGGCCTGTTAATGGAATTTATTTTTTATGAATAAATCATCTCTGAATTGCCAGAGCCGACAATTCATTATAGCCGCAAAGCCAGTTTTAAATTATTATTTTTTATATCAGAAATGACACTTTGTGCAGGGACAGTTCTATGTACGGGAAACATGCGCTTTTTCACATGCTGACTTTACACCCCCCCAGGTACGAAATTTAAAGTAATATTACACTTTTATTGTTTCACTTTTAGCATTATTAAATTCACTGCTCCCGAAAAAACAGCCGTTTGTTGCATTGATACATGTCCCCTTGGACAGGACCCAGGTCCCCAAACACTTTTTAGGACAATAACTTGCATATTAGCCTTTAAAATTAGCACTTTAGATTTCAAATGTTCGAGTCCCATAGACTTTAACAGGGTTCTAAAGTTCACACGAACATTTGGTGTTTTCGCAAGTTCTGATGCGAACCGAACAGGGGGGTGTTCGGCTCATCCCTGAAGGCGGGGTTCCCCTTAATATCCATACCAGACCTGAAGGGCCTGGTAATTGAATTTGAGGGGACCCCCACTCTTTTTTTTTTTTTATGAATGACGTGCGACATTGCTCCCAAAATTGGCTTTTTTTTCCCAGATTTTTTCCCTTTATTGCGTGTTTATTTTTTTATTTCCTCATCTCTTATTTTTTTATTTTTTGACATTTTGACAAAAGTTAGAGAAATTTTAAAAAATGTTTTTTTCATTTTGCTATAATAAATATCCCCCAAAAATTATAAAAAAACATTTTTCGTTCCTCTTTTTGTTTTTCGGCTACGTAAAATATAGAAAATTTATAATAGAAAATAAAATTAGCGTTTGATTGGTTCCGCAAGTCAAAGCGTTTTAAAAAGATGGCATTTTTTTATGAGTTTTTATTTGTACTAAACAATTGGGCAATCACTTTTTTTTTTTTTTACTGCGAAATATGGAGGGACATTCGGACACTTTGGTGACACATATTTAAAAACATTTGCAAAAAAAAATTCCATTTTCATTCCTGGGTTTTTATTAGTTGGGCTATAGACAAAGGTAGGGAGTTAACATTTTGGGATGAACTAAAAAATGCAATTATTTTTTCTACATTTTGTCTGGACTCATAGGGAAAATCACCTGATCCCCGTTCGAATAATGTATAAACACAAGAATCAGCTTTTCTTATCCTTCCTCAACAGTATAGGCCGATACGCGTGTTCTTCTACATAATCGTTTCGTGGGAACGAAAATCGCATTAGCGATTGACTTGGGCCCTGAGCAAGAATTTCTGCTAAGGGGCTTACAGGAAAAAAAAGGGGGTGGTGTAATTATGGAATGGTTGGGATGGCTTACTCGGAGGTTTGTGGTGTTAATTCTGAGATGAATGATAGAGGAGAAAGGAGGGAGGAAAGAAGGGAGAGAAAAAATAGAAAGATAGAAAAAAAAAAGGGAGAAAGAAAAGAAATGGAGAAGGAAAGAAAGTGATAAGAGAAAGAAAAAAAAGAAAGAAAGAGGGATGGCGGCAAGCGATCAGATCCTTCACCACAATAGAAAGTGTATTTTCCAGAAAGTTTAAAATCAGCAGATGATGCAGAAGAACAATCAGGACCATGGTTGTTAATGGTTCAGATAATTGGAACACTTTATGGTGTATTATTTTTTTGATTGTATTATTTTTTCAATTGTGTGGAATCGCCTGTTGTTTTTTCAGTGGAATTTCGTGTGGGCTTTTGGCCTTTCACCAGGGTTTTCCAGCGGAGTCCCCCCCTTACACCAGGGTTCCCAGCAGGAGTCCCCCCAACATTTTTCCAGGAACCAGTCCCCCCTTTACACCAGGCGTTCCAAGGTGCTCCCAAACCATTGGCGTTAGCGTTCCCCCACTCAATCCCCTTCCCAGCAAGGCGTTCCCACAGGGTCCCCTTGGGGAAGGGGTTTAGACAGAGTCCCCCCTGGGTGGTGGTTCTTAGCAGAGTCCCCCCTTACACCAGGCGTTCTGGGGGGCTGGTCCCCCTTACACCAGGCCTTCCCCGGTGTCCTCTCCCCTCTCCCTTTTCCACCAGGGGTCCCCCCCTTAATCAGGCGTTCGGCGGGGTCCCCTTACACCAGGCGTTCCCGGCGGGGATCACCCTTACCCCTCCCTCTGGCGTGCGGGGGCCCCCTTTACATTAGTCCCTCCGCGGGGTTACCCATCGAGCGAGGCGGAGGCTCCCCCTTACATCAAGGTTCGGCGCTTCCCCCTTACACCAGGCGTTCTCGGCTTCCCCCCTTACACAGGCCATTCACGGCGGGTCCCCCCATAGGCTTCTGCGTTCCTCGCTGAGTTACCCCCTTAGCACCAGGAGCAGGCGGGTTTACACCCAACACCGGCGCTTACACCGGGCGTTCTCAGGCGGCCTCCCGGTTCCCGGGCGGTTCCCCCTTCAACCAAGCCGTTCGGCGGGGTCCCCCCTTTGGTTTAGGCTGGGCGGCGGGGTCCCCCCTTACAACAGGCGTTCTCGCGCGAGTCGTTACACAGGCGTTCACCGGCGGAAGTGACCCCCCCCCGGCGTTCTCCGGGCTTCCCGCTTACACCCTGGCACCATTCTTCTCGGGGGCCCCCTCTACTACGGTCGGCCCAAAATCGGCGGAGGTCCCCCCTTACAGTGGAACTGGCGGGTCCCCCCTTACACCGGGGTGGTGGGGGTCAGTCCTTTACATGAATGAGGCGGGGTCCCCGGGAACCCCCCAGAAAAGGGATAGGCGGGGCGGAGGCGAAACCATAGGCTCTCGGAAAGGCGTCCCGAAAAGAAAAGGGAGAAAGAAGGAAGTGAGCCAGAAAGAC